>JAQGAW010001829.1:0-17289 GCA_034698025.1 Phthiracarus crinitus
ATTACGTTTGGTTATTAGTTGACTAAGTAAGAGTGAAAAATTTAAGACCCGAGCCCGATATATACTTAAAAACTCACTCCTGAACTCATCAAAAGAGTACAAGTTTATATTTCAAAAACCATAACTTCAAAACCGGATTTGAAAAAGCTATTTAAATATACCGTAACGTTCAAATTAATTTTCATGTATTGGCTTCTCAGGAATTATATGTAAGTTGGAGTTAGAGTAACGTTAAGTGTTACGTCTGTAGGTATAAATAGATAGAAAATCGTAGTTCAAACTTGTTTTAAAAATTACTTGCAAAGTGCACACATTCCTAAATACCCATTAATCAGTATAATGCAATTGTTTGAGTCCGAGTCTGTCCCAAAAAAATCTAAGTGTGATCTAATCAGTTATAATGTTATCCCTATGTTATCCCACTTAGATTTAGTTTTGGAATGACCCCTATCTAAAACTCCTGTTCAATATAATTATATTCATACAGTATATAGAAAATATTTTGAATCGTTTTAAAGTAATAAAATACTTTTATAGTTTTAAATAATATAATCTCGTTTATTTTGATATTTTCTCCAAAATAAAATTAACGTACTAATAAAACAAAAGTCCGACAAGTGACAGCTATATAAATTGCCAAAGTAGTATCAGGCCCTCTAATGCCCAAAAAATTCAGGACCTAAGTTAGAAGTTTATGAAATTTTGTCTGTAAAGACGACTCACGATTCAATTGTCGAGGAAATTGTAATAATTTGAAGATTTAATAAGCAACGGATAGAGTGTCTATTTTAAACTTAGCTCAATATGATTGGTTGTTGTTGAATCTTAAAAGTGCCAAAAGCTTGGACCTATGTATGATGGGCTATATTAGGCTCGGGCCATTCAACTTTTTTATTTCACAGTCTAGTACATAATAAATTATTTAGTAATAAAAATATTAAGCCATTTAATGTTTTGGATTATGTTGCAAATTGTATCGTAATAGTAGCAGCAAGTAAAATATGTATTTAATACCGTTCTGTATATTAAGCTTAGCCTCAGGCGATCAATGTGACGCTTGGGTTATTTAACCAAAATTTCATTTTCTACGCTTATAAGAGTTGGCCATTTAAATATAAAGGTATTTTTCATAAATGAACAAATACGTCCAAATTAAATGATCCCAACAAATATCCGAATATTATTTATAGACTTATTATACAGTAATTCGGCGTATATTTAATTTATTGGATTTAATCAAAAACAATTTTGTGAGCAATACTTAGTAGGAAATAGTTTGTAATCATAGAGTGAGTGACAAAAACATGAGTTTCGATCATCAAAACTGTTAATCCAATGCGTTTCCTATCACAACACTTATTGATCACACATCAGACTAGAAGTTTCGTTTAATTCACGCATTATTTTGAACATTTGTCACTCTGATTACATTCTCTTTATTTAATTATGCATTTGTTTTCTAATAGAGGCGAGCATGCAATGAATTTAATATAACGATTATATCAAGAGCTAAATCAAACAAAACGAAATCTTGTTTTCTAGTTATGACCTGTATTTTATCACGTCATACAGTCATACATTAATAATTCAAAAAATTGAAGAAAATCCTTCTAATATATAATACTGATTACAACTTTATTGATCAGACGTTAATGTAATGAAACGAGCATTACTTAAACAATTTAACATTTACTTTTGACGCAAACGTTTTCAGCTGAAAACAGGAAGGTTTTCTAGCTTATGCTAATGTTATTTGTAAGCTTTATAATGTAGGCATTAATTAACAATACGGTATATTATTTAATTGTTGATATTTGGATTAGAAAATTTATTGAGCCAATATTTTTAATTATTCCAATTTTTGAAAATAAAACAAGCTTAATTCAATACAAAAATAAAGACATGCATTTGGTTATCGCTGAGTCTCAAGCTTTTAACAAAATCTCGAACTACAAAGTCACAAACTTTTGTACCGGTAGACGAATAATGTTTAATCTGTAAATTAAATTGATTCTTCAATTACTAAACTTTTGCAGAACAGATGTATGGATTTGGAAATGTCCGTGTGTCTGTCTGTTGATCACACTCTTTATATTTATTAAGTGATTTTAACGATCTTTATATTTATTAAGAGATTTTTAAAATGACATAAAATAAAATTTCATTGTTGAAAAGTAAATAATATTGAAAATTTTTAAAAAAATTGTATATAATGAAAAATTTTGTGGAATATACAGCTATTTTATTAAGAAATATCTGTAAACAGGGGCAAAAAATAGAATAAAAATCTTTTAAATTGCTGAAAATTTGCGATATACCGCTATAACGTGGCATATTCCGCTTTAATTAAGTTTTTATAATGATTGATTTAAATAAAAAATAATAAGAAAATTTAGAATGAGTGACATACAATATGCCGATTTAAATAAACAACTATATTACTTATTAAATATTAAATTATAGTGGTTTGATATGAATATTAAAATTTACAAAACATAATGAAAATAATAAGAGCGAGCGATAGAAAAAAGCGAGCGACCTTAAACTATCTTAACTTAAAACTCAGTCTGATATTAAGACCATATCGATCTTGTTTTAAAATTATTTTTTATTAATTGACAGACTTGTAGTTAAGTAAAAATTTGGTAATTTTTAAGATTTAGAAATTATTTTTGGGGATTTATATTAATAAAAAATGTTTAAAAATATTTCTTATATTACCCCTAAAAATACTAAGAAATAGAAACAATAGAATCTAGTATTATAATAGAAATTATTATTGTCTCGTACATGCGTGAATTAAAACAATAACAAAATGCAACAAATGCCCTGTAAGTATGTTAATTTAGTTAAACGAAATGCAGCCTATGTTATACATGGGATTCGGCTTATAAGCGTACATTAAAAACTTTTTAAAAGTTCAAATTTTCTCTAAAATTGCTGGTGCGGCGTATTCATTAGGTGCGGCATTTATTCGTGTTTTTAGGGTAATTAAAAAATTTGGCAATCTTTTGTCATGTGGTTAAAATCTAATATATGAGAATAAGAGAATCTATAAAAATGTACAATTTTTGCTTAAGTTATTAATTTGATTCATGAATTTTTTATTTTAGTTTTCATGAATTGAACTTAAACTGAATCAGTTAAAAACAATAATTTATTTTTTAAGTAATTAAACACTTACTAAAAGTGCGAACACAATAAATGTTCGGTTCGTGTTTCCCAATGAATCCGTTCAATAGAAATTAATCCAATGAATTTGATAATCATTCGTGAATATGTTTAGAATCGTTTGATTGATGACAACTTAGTTGAATGCATAGTTCATAAAACTTTTTTCTTAAATAATTTTAATAATATTTTTTGAATAAGATCACTGACCACTTGTTAGACATCTACTGTATCCCATCTCTAAATTTATTCTTTGTTCTTTTCTCTTACTCTCCTTTCATTTCTCAATACTACCGTATATTCACCTTCATTTCGCATCCTTTTTCATTGCCTTCAATAAGTTTATTGTCATTATTCCCACTTACGAGTTAGTATTCTCTTTTTAATACCCGTTTTTTTCTTATTCAAACTTTTATAACTCTCATTCTGAAATTAAAATATAGATTTTTTAAAAGATTTTTTTTTGTGCTAATTTTCGAGATTAGAAGTCAATCTACAGTTCGAGTACTCAGAGTACTTAAATAATTATTATTGTTAAATCTAAATAATTAAAATTTTAACTTAACTAATATTAAGATTTAAGTCTAAAGTTTTAAAAGAAGTGTAAGACATTAAAAGCATTTCATAGACAAATTTCTATACTGTAGTAAAGCGTTAACTTAAAACTTTTTCATTGTATTAGAACTCTTTTTAACTCATCGTTTTTTAGAATGAATTAGGCTAAAGAACTTAGCGATGTGTGTTTCCCCTTCTGTGCAATCTTTTTAAATCTCTAGAGATATAATTACTTTTTTTATAAAAGCAAAATTAGTATATTGCTATTGCGTTAATTAAGCAAAATTTATTGGGAATTTATCAGTTATCAAACAGTAGAAACACATTTTATAAATTCTAATTTTAGATATTACTTTAGGTTTATAATTTTATTATAAGCTTACAGTATATTAAGTATTAAACAGTAAAAAACTTTTGTTTTCCACCAAACAATAATATAACAAACATGAATCAAAACACATTGTTATAAATGGTACTTTGAGTGAACTTTTTATGAATCAGATTGCAGACACTCTCCATTTACAGACGAACTTACAGCCGTAAACTAACAATGAATACGAACAGACAGATATACAAAATCAATAGTTCGAATTTTTCAAAGCGAGTTAAAAAATTTGTATTTTATTATAAAATTTTATTTTGAATAAGTTATGTAATTTTATATCATAAAAAATCTTATAAGTAAAGCTTGAATTACATTTTCTATATGAATGATACGCATAAACTTTTTCCATTGCGATATAAAATACAAATATGTTATATACGATACTACGCTAAATAAATACTTGTCGTATATTTACAAAAGTTTCGGTTTATGTTCGTTAATAAATTGTAAATTAAAACAACTTTCAAAGCTCTTTCTTATTCAATTCTTAACCAACAAAAGCTTAGCTTTTAGATCTAATAATTTTAATAACAAATAGCTTGCACTTAAATTATATTGCGCTGCTAAGTAAACATAAAGAAAGTAATATTTCCGAAGTTTTTTAGAATTTTTCTAAATTTTTTTGAAGACATTCTCATTTCATAGATTTAAGATTTCACGTATTCTTCTACTATTCATCAATGTTTCGAAGGAAAAATTCTTAAATCTGTTCTGTGGAGTGAATGTTCAGTTGTTTGCTGCAGAAAATATTGCAATAACTTATATTTGCTTTAAATTATGTGAAGTGTACACGTAAACACATTAAGCACTTCAAGTTAATACTAGAATTATCAACAAATATGCTTTCATGCACTTGAAGTGCATTAATAATAGCTGTTATGCTTTCATACTAACTATCGAAAACGTTTTTACTCAAAAATCTTTAAGCTTTTGTTCAGTTTTAATATTTAATAATAAGTTTTTTTCGGTGATGAACCCTTTTTTAATACACTTCCCATTATTAAGTTTCCATTATATTTTCGTGAATGTTTTAAATATGTTTTATAAAAAATATGCTAAATTGAAAATGTGACACAATTTTAAATGCGTAAAACTATATTTTTATGTGAATTTGCTTTATTTTCAATCGCTTACCTGTTTATGGATCTCTATTCAGATAAGTTCAATGTTTTGTTAAATAATAATTATATAAGAAATAAAATTATTATGAAAAAGATAGCATTGCTGACGACTTTAATTTGCACAAAACCCAAGAGTTACGTAATTTTGATGTTTAAATCTTAAGTAATATTAGAGTTTTTGAAATTGGAATCAAATATGCTTTATTCCTAAATATAGTTACATGTATTATAAATGTTTTTTAAATTCATTGTAAATTTTATCAATATTTGTATCAAAAAACAACAATAGGTTAGTGTCATATTTCGCAAAATATTTACAAAGTACCAAAATATCATAAAACTTCCCCTATTTATTGATTTCAATTACTTTGAGAATAAAAATTTTTCGCGTTTAATATTGACATTGTAAGACAGCGTATAATTTATGAGTTGTATGTAGACTTACTAAACTACATTTTTTGAGTTTTTATGTGTAAACAATAAGAGTATTAATAGCATTACTGTAAAATACAGCAACAATAGTCATTTTTGTCTAAATTATTTTTTAAAATTTTTATATTACAATGAAATAGAATTTTTTAAAATAATTAAACATAAAAGCTCTATTAAATTTGTGTTTCAATGGAAACGCTTGTGCTTTGTCTTAAAATATGAAACAATACATTATAAAAGCGGATAATAGATAAACTGTATGTGTAGAGGAAAAAAATATTAGAATTTATCATTACAGTTATACAGCATTTCAAGCATACTTCCAAATTATTAGACATTCTTTTTCTCAAAGATATAATCTAGAAAAAAGTCAAAATCTAGCCTCAAGTAATTCAAAAGATAGGCTTTTCAATCATTAATCAGAAACGCAACGCAAATTCATTGTACGCTATCATTGTATGCTCGAGACTCAGTCTCCTATTATTATGAAAAATCATATGCAAATGTTTTTGACTATGACTTCAAAGTAATTATTTAAATAGAAATTATCGCCAATGGCTCAATGAATTTCATTTCTCTATTTTTCTAATTTGTATAGTTAATGTATATTGTAGGTCAAAATTAAAAACTAAACTTTTGTTCAGCTTTGAACATGTTTATGAAAATAATTTTGCTTTCATATGTAGGCCTAAATTTGTGAATTTTAGTTTATAATCTGTTTTGATACGTAGTTTTCACTTATAGTTTCATAGTAAAATTCTGTAATAAATAAAGTAAAATATATAAATAACAATTAAAATTAAATCTTATTTATTTCAAAATTGGTAATATTTACAAAAAGATTTTGGGTCTATTGGTGTGAGAAAACTATTTAAAATAGTGAAATTAAATTTTGAAATTCTCTTAGCAAAGTAGAGCTTATAGTATTGAAAATATATGTTCATCCATCCGTCTGTTTGTCTATTACTCCTATTAGATAACATCTATTGTTTAATATTGGATTTTATTTTTCTAATAGGCAAGTACCAAATATTTACAAAAGTATTTAATTTAAAAATTAAGATTTAAGAACTATAATTAATAATAACCATTTTACGCAAATTTTCGAAAATAAATCCTTCTCAATTGACACTAATAATCTTTTAAATTTTTTAATTTATCGTTCAACATTGCAAGACGTTATGGGTTTTAGTTTTACAAATTTTCACAATTAGAAAACTTTAGTAAACCATACAAACGAAAACTAACGAAAATCTGTATATTTCAAATGGCATAGCTTATGGATTATATTTATTAAATAAAACAGAAATTATTGAATTAATTATTATTATCAATGAATATTTAAAGTAAATATTATATTTTTTTATTTCGTGAATATTTATTTTTAAATATAAATAAATATTTTGTGATTCCTTGGTAATAGGTTAAGTAATGAATGTAAAGTAATTTTTAATCCCAATCTTTTCTGTATTAATAATTTTCAAAATATAACACGAGTGCCAATGATAGAGTCAAATTTCTTAACGTAAAAATTTATAAAAATTTGAGAAAACCATATTTATAAAGATGAGATAAGAATTCATTAACTCATTCGTGACATTAGATATCAATTTGTTCTGTTAATATTATGTATGTTCGCAGAATCTTAAATTCTTATATTATATTTAGAGATCGTAATCAAATAAAAGAATAATTTCAAAATAAATTCCAAACCACAATTTTTCAAAATTTGAGTTTGCTAATCTCAAATAAACTCTACAAAACGTTTAATATTACCGTAAATATCTTAACACCTTCTGAATTTCGGACACTTCTTAAATTTTCAAAATTTTTGTGTTAAAGTGTTTAAGAAATAAATTAAAAATTTTTTCCCAGGTTTATTAAAATTATAATTTTTATATTTTAACTACGTTTTAACGCGGTAATACTCTGTACTAAACTATGGTTTTTTGTTCAGTGTGCACTTTTATTGCGCTACAATATGCGAATTAAACGTTTAGAAGAAAATGGTTCGTAGTTCTATTCAAAATGCAACTATACAACTATAGAGCTACGACTATGCAACCATTAAAAATAGTTCCACTTCCCACTTTCAAAAATGCACAATGAATAAAAAACCAAAGTAAAAATGTTTAATATCGAAACATTAAATTATATTTAAATATTGTTTGGTAAATATGAAGACGGTTTCCAATAGATTTGTAAATGGATATCCGAAACTTCGGGTCGGTTTCGGGTATAATTTTGTCGGTCTGGGTTATAAAATGTTTGGGCATATTCTATATTTTAAAAATTTTAATAATGATTTTAATTTAGCTCATCAATTTTTCAATTTATAAATTTGTTTGTAAATTAATAATAATTATTTGTTTTAATACTTCTATATTTTATATTTATTTTAATACTTCTATAATTTTTAAAATAGGCGGCAGTTATTTTAAATCTTTGAAAAATGATTATGAATAAAAAAATATTGTCCGGTTGAGTCGGTTCGGATTCAACTCTTTTTGGTCGGGTCAGACACAACCCAGTCGAGCTCGGGTAGAGTTCAGAAAATTCTACTTATTGTAGTCACATTGTGACTAAGTCACAAGTCTAGTTGTCAACATTGTTATTCTGTTTAGAAATCAATTCTTATATAAGGTATGATTTATTGTAACACGTTTTACAGCTTTATCACCATTTTTCTAATTAATTATCATTATAATACCGTAATAAGATCTAACATCTTCTATATGCTTCTGAAATTTTAATGCATTTCTTAAATATTATAATTTTTTATATATGATCCTAATTATAATCTTATCTGAAATTAAATCCTGAAATATTCAAGAAAGAAATAATTATAATGAAACATAAAACTAACATTTTAAATGCATTGAAATTATAGTAAAGTGTGATTTTCAAGTTATTAATATATTTTCTATTTCCAGAATATTGGGAATGGAATGGACTTGAAATAAAAATCATTTTATGTTTATGGAATCGAACAAATGATTATAATTTTTGCATTTAACCCAACCTTTAACACATGACCTTTGACATGATATTCAATTATATCAAGCTTTTAAATTATTGATCGATTTAACCAGATTTAAGATTAAATTTAAGGTTTATTCAATTTTAGAAAAAAATATTTTTTTAAACTTATCACAGGATTTTGTTCGATAGTTTATGGAAGATTTGAAAGTAATTCGATGACACACGAAAGCTTTTTATAAATACTAAAAAATGTAAGCAAAAGTTTTCGAGTAAGAAAATGGAATTTTCTTTAAAAGCTTCGATAATACACAATAAGGATTAAGTGCTGTGACTTTTTATCATAAAACGAAAGTGTAATTCAATTTAAAGGCAGAGAAAACATTTTTTGGTTGTCTTCTGCTAAAAAAATAAGTTAATAATATACTAAAAAATTGGTAACGTTTTTACCTCATATATATATAAAACAACTATAACTATAACCATGGATGTCATATATAAATTAAAAAAAGCGGACGTCAAGTCAACTCGCATGTGATTAATTATTAATGAAAAGCAATCATATAGTTCTAGGAAAATGTTTTTAGAGTATTTTGAATATTTCATCAGCGTTTAAACTACAGGCTCTATCGCACACATCATAAGTGCTCATTAAAGTGTGACACATTTCTTATCATAACGTACCTCAACATTTTTCCCTTAAAAAATCTAATTACGAAAGCAGGCATAAAATTGATCCGAAAAAATACGCTAATATTAGCGTTGTATTACCTTATAATGGATCTGTTGCAGCGGTTTATTGCCATCACTAACCATTCTATACATTTTGTTTGACCAGTGTATCACAAAACCAGTTATTGTTGGTTTTAAAGTTTTTAGAGAGCATCATCCAAAACGATACGAATTCTATTGATAGTGAACGCAAATGTCGAATCGTTCGCATTGTCTGATAAAGTTTGTCCCATAGAATACATGATCGTTGAACGCATTCACTCATTTCTGACGATCGATGAACAGTGCTCTCGCTTTTGGCGAACTGAGCAGTGCATTGTGAAACCTGCGTCGTTATCAGAGCTAACTTCGACAATAACAGTACAGATATTTTTATAGTTAGCTTTTAGCACCGATAGTGGCATCTGCTCTAATCACGAAAAATAAGAACACTCCACTGAAGAGGACCGGCAAAACGTCTGATTTCTTAGTAGCAGACAGTGTGTCACTGGTCAGCATCAGTAAATTTTCATCCATTTTAATTAGTTTTGAAGCGTGTTTTTAAGCTCTAAAGTGTGAAGATATTCTGATTATACGTGGAAACGGCGCTTGTGGTGGAGCTTTCGAGTGACGAGTGACGCAGCCGTTTCTCTTATATGCGTAACACTTAATGACTGAACTTCTTATTGCACTTATTTCATCGAATGGCTTACATTTATATGCCACTATGCTTTTGGAGATAACATTTTTGAACAAAATTATAGCCACTTGTTAGTGGTTGCGTTAAAGCGAGTTTCGACGTTAAAGTTGCAATTTT
Organism: Phthiracarus crinitus; assembly: GCA_034698025.1. Lineage (NCBI taxonomy): Eukaryota > Metazoa > Arthropoda > Arachnida > Sarcoptiformes > Phthiracaridae > Phthiracarus > Phthiracarus crinitus. The sequence goes on from JAQGAW010001829.1 coordinate 10,172, forward strand.
CTCTTTTTAGATCCTTATCTTTAGTCGCTATACTATAAGCCTATTTGTTAAGACCATAGCCATTAATCACAAAATTATTAACAATATATCATTAAAAGAATAACATTGTGCGCAGCAGTGTCTCTGTGTAAGCAAAGTTAAACTATGTATTTCTGATTTATTAAAATTTTATGTTATAATGAATGAATTATAAAAATATTGTAAAATACATAGTTTTTAAATATAAACGAATAATTGGAGAATACTGTAAGACAGGTTTATGGCGAATGACTAATTTATCGAAATGCGAGGAACAGACAGTATTTATTAAATGAGTTAATCAAAATCGAAAACTGTATTAGTCGTAGCATTTCATTTTCGTTAGTGAATAAAGACTTGATGATATTGATTATCAACAGGGTTTGAACCGAGAGATGTTATCAGAATTTGTCACTAGTATTGCGAACGCTAAGTATAAAAATAGTATTCGCAGTGAAAAGTCGCAGAAAATAGGTTTGGCTTTTGCGATGACTAAAACTAAGTTGATCTAAACTGACATGGATGTAGTCTATCTAATAATACAAAACTGCATCGCACACATCTGCTGGGAATTTAGTTTTTTGTTAGTATCTTACAAGAAATGATGATGAAGTCACTGTCATAAAAGCTACATCACAACCACTTTCGAATCTCGAGAAAAAAAACGAAGAAAAAAGAAATAATCTTTTTGCTGCATAAAAAACATCTAAAAACGAGACTTATTACAGTTTGCAGTGTCATCAACATCACAACATCATAACATCATAACATCCAATGTTATACGCATAAACATCACCTTCATTTTATTTGTCAAAAGCAAAATGTCATGGCATGTACACACAGAATAATGTGGTGTTTAAAATTTATTTGTTCAATACCAGAACAATATATGATAATGCGAGCCTAACCTTACCATTCAATACAGTATAAGCGCTTTTATACCCAAAGCATTAAAACCAGAGTAAAACAGAAATCAGATAATCTTCCACATCTCAGTTATAATTTATGTTTTCACAATAAACCGGAAATAACCATAAATAATAGAATATGAAATATGCGTTAACTATCAAATATTTAAATATTGTTGTATACAGTAACTGATGTTAAGCGTTGTTGTTAAGTCTGTTAAAGCTTTGATATTGTGATATCGATGCTATAGAAATAGACGAATCATTTGAAAATCAATTTCAGTTTCTCTTTTTTATTTTATTTCCTATCTTTTATAATTTAATCGAAAAAAATCAACATTAATTTTTTTCTCATAAAGCTTTATTGCGTTCCAATACTATAACAATCAATTGGTTAAGAATGTGGATTTATCTGTTTAGAAATTACAATATCGTCACAATTACAAAAAAAATTTAATAAGTCATAAATATTAATATAAGTCATTGTATGTAAAAAAGTAAAATACAGTATTTCTTTATTAAATATTCATATCTGATATTACCAACATTTTTTAAAATTTTAATTCACACAACACTTCTTAAAACCTTTTAAAAAGAGCTTTCATTCAAAAAAGCCATATTTACAAATATTCGCTCATTTCTATCGTATGTCGAAACATTTTTTTTCATTAATAAAAATGAAACGCAACACTGAAATAAATAAAATGCTGAATCAAAATTCTAAGCAAAACACATTTTTATGTTCATAGTCATCATTAAGTTAGACGAATGAATCATAAGTTATTATGTGCTCAACTACTTATGCTTAGATAGGGTATCCGCGCAACAGTTATATTCAAGTATTATCTTAATCTCGTTATAAGGTTTTACGTTCCGTTGTTAATGCTTTTATCAATTATAACAAAGTACAGTACAATTTTTGTTTTATTTGTCAAAAAAACAAATATTTCAGTCATAGATGGGCAAAACCATTTAACGCTGCGTTTATGCTATTATTGTTATTGTTATTTTAGTTTAGTTAACAATTTAAATCTTGGAAACACTTCTAAGTATTAGAGTTTGTTTGGCCGGAAGTATTTTGTATAACTTTCTTTGAGAGATGCGTGTTTTATTAATTGAATTTTATTTATATATATCGACCACATGTAACTAATTGAACAATTTTATTACAAATATGTATCATCACATTATTTTTATAAAAAATACGGCAATTTTACTTATTTTAATTGTTTTTGTAAACACGTCTGACAATTCTAATGACGATGAAGATGAACCGTGGCTTTGGAACAAAGAAGGATATCCTAATCCGTACGAAAATCCACCATTTTGTGGAAGAACCAAATCATCGTATGTTTGTGATCCCGACAATATACTAACCAAAAAAGAAGGTAAAATAAACTGGATATTATATTTCACAATCCAATCATTGGATTATTTAATCGAAGTGTTCGTAATTGTTTTATCAATCGATTGATTTATATGTGTTTGATTCGACGATTTAACGTTTTTAATTGCGCGCGTTTTGTCTATTCATTATCGGAAGATTTATGCCGATTTAATTTAGTTTTAAATTTAATTTTTTAACATTATTTTAATAATGTAGTGTTAAGTCACAAATTACTAATTGCTTACAATTACTAATTGCTTATTCTGCAGCATATTGTCACTAATTTTTTTAATTAATAATAACTTTTAAAAAAATTATTTTAAATTTAATAATTAATGCTAAACAATTTATTTAATAATAGCAAATCGTTTGGACGAATTAATAAATGAAATATCAAATAATTCTTCAGTTTGTTTATGTTCATATTGTCCACCAAATAAGCGTGGAATAAGTATTGGCATTGCACTTATGAAACACATATTTAAAGAATACAAGTATATTTTCACGATTCTATAAATACAGATAATATACTAAAAATTTCAATAATCTGTTTTCGTTTTGGTTTTAGTGTGGAAGACTTAGATAATGCCGAAACATTCGCAAATTTTATAAGGAAAAAGTGGAATTTCGGTATTTGCGATAATGACATCGTTATCCTTGTTATTACGTCTGACGATCAAGTATGGAATTGTTCCGTCCTTTTACTGTCAAACTAATAAATATTCTTTTTTTACGCAAACATTTTATCCATAAATAGAGTTGAGAGTAGAACACTCACTCTGCATGCTATTCTTTTGTTAAATAGATTTTTTAAATAATTTCAAATTTAATTTATAGGTCGCCAGATCTCAGGGATTATTAACAGAAAAAGTATTTCCAAGTACTTTATTTCAAACGATTTTTGACGACAACAAACAGTATTTCACAAATGGGGACTACTTTAATGTAAGTTTTAAATAAACACGAAGATTATTGACAAAATTAATGTGCCTCTTATGTGAATACACACGCATAATATATAGTATTCAGGGATATTATCGAAAACAATTATTTAGTAATACCTGTATAACCTGAATACTATTTATATTGTACAGAAGTTCGCTTTGTTGCTCTGTGTTTGCTTAAATAAAATAATTTTTTTACTTCTCAGTTTTTAGCTCACTTTCTCATAGATAAAGAAATTTTTTAAATAAACCCATAAGATATAGATTTGTTGACTAATAGGAAGTTAGCTAATCTATGAATGCATTGTTTTAGCAGTTCTTATAATATTTCTTACTTTTAAATACAATTTACAATATTTATGTTAAATACAACAATTTTGCAGATAAAGTTTTGGAGATAATGAATAGAATGCGTAATTAAGATCTGATAATACTTAATTTTTTAGCTTTGAAATTGTTTTCAATGTCACAACAAATATTCTCATTACTGTCGCTTTGTAAATAATAATGCAAAAATATTTGTAAATTATTACAGTAATATGCTTTTATCTTATTCTTGTGTGTTCTTGACAACAAAAATCTAATTTATGATCTAAACCACAACTTTTATTCAAATCAACTCGTTATGATTTTCGATGATTGCGATCATTCAATTTCTTTTTAATTCTTTGATTAATTTTTGACATTGAATAAGCAAATCTTATTATTGTGGCACTGAATTTAATAATGTCATTCTTTGCAAAATTTTAAAAGTTCACATAATTATTTAACTTAAATAATACTTTATTATTTAATATTATATCTATTTTTAAGTAAGTTTTACTATATTTTACATTTTTTAAGAAAATGTTAGCAAAATTAGTAGAATGATAAAAATATTTTTATAATCGGGTCGGGTTGGGTCAGGTTGGAGTCGGGTTCTGGTTTAAGAATTCTAACGATTAACTAGTCTAATACGTATAAACTAAAATGAGTATAATATCACAACATATTTTATATATCTAACGAAGTGATTGAGAGAGCAATCACGATATAGTGTATCCAGAATTCAAACGGACATAATTAACTGTCCAGTAAAAGAATAAAAACGTTATAAATAATTTGCTGTACCTCTTAATTGTTAGCTACACTTAAACAATCAAAACTATAATCTCGAGTGTAGTTTTTATTTTCTTTGAAACAATTTTCATTATAGTTGTCATTTAAAAAATTTTATCTCTATATTAAAAAAAGTAAAATTTAATTTCTAATTAATAAGATAAAATTTTCGCACACAATTTACAAGTTGTAATAAAGTACCAAAACTTAATTGTCTCAAAACTGGTTTTTTATTTTGTTCCAGGGTTTAGAGTCGATGATAAACCGCTTTAAAAGTCTGTTAACACGCAATCTAAAACATTCGCCAACTTTTATTGATAAGAATAATGAGAATTTAAACCAACATTCATCATCGAACGGAGCACTTATTGCCGGAATAGTAATCGGTTTTCTAGTAATGATTTCTTTAGTGGTGGTTTCACTATTTTTTGCCCAAAAAAGATTTAATCGCGATGGAAGTCAATTTCAGTTTAAAGGCATGCTAAGTAAAGGGTATTGGCTTAATAATAATGAAAGATTAAAACCAGTGAGTGTTAAGCCTATTAATACAGTCGGAGGTGTTTATGAACCTTGTAGTATCGAAGATTCTAATCATAATGAGGCAAACACTGATAATGATGTGGACAAACGGTTAATGCAAAAGTTGAGTCAAATAAGTGAGTGTTCCAGCGATAGTGAGGCTGACGAGGAGCCTATTCAAGTCATTTCACACAACAGTGAATGCTCTCCAATCATGTTATCGAAAAATTTAAATTCTTATATTGAAACTGGTAGTAATGCGCACACATCTACAGATATTCAACTCAAAAATAATAGTGAAACCGTGTAAATCAATCAAAACTGTTTAAAAACTTATCAAAATTTTTTTAGTTTTATTGGGAAGATTTATGATTCATTGTATTTTAAAAATATTGTAAATAAATAATAATAAAATAAATATAAAAAATTATGACAAATTAAAAAATAAATAATTTTATACACACGAATATAAATAACATTTCTTCAATTACCCAATGATATATGAAAATGTTTAAATAAATAACTTATAAGCTTATATTGTGCTAAATTCAGAACTGAATATAATGAAATAAATAACTAAATCTCTGTAAGCTATGTTGAGTTATGAAAGGAAGTGATGGCTAGCGTTGAATTGTGTTCGGTTTCATTAAATAGATATTGAATTCGTGGTGCAATGCTTTCTTCCACTGAATTCATAACTATATCTAGTAATTTCAACTGATTAGCGCTTTTTCCTTTCACAACATTATTGTATGGAACGCGAAGATAAACAAACTCTGTTACATATTTTCTGAAAGATCCAAACATATCTCCGATACTATTAGCCACACGTATGCCTATTGGTTGCATGGATGGCGCAGCAGGAGATGGAACCGAATTTCGAAATACTATTCTCTCCCATGGATTATCCTCTTGAGTCGCTAATCGAAATTTTTTTACAAATTCATTTTCTTTTAGAATATTGACCAGTCTTTCGGGATGATTAGTGATTATACCGTCAACACCAGTTCTGTTCAAATATTTTAAAAAACATTATCGCGAGAGTTGAATGATAGGTCTTAAACCTTTAACTAAATAAATATTTATATATACAAACATATGCGAAGCTTTCGAAATACATTACAATATCATAACGTAATCATATGTTAAAGAACCTTGAGATATGCACATATGTGCATAACTATTAATTTTATTCAAATTTTAAAAAAATTGAGTTTGCAATAATGTTTCTGTTTTACCCATTTGGCTCTTTATTTAAGTTAAACTTTGTTATTTGAAAGTCGCGATTAAGCTTGATATTCTAAAAAGGAATGACTAGCCTTATTTCGTGATTTGAAAAATAAATAAGTATTTACTTAATTTTATAGATCTAAACTTACGAGTTTTGTTAAAAAATGGTTACAACCTTACAGTGCCTTAATTTTAATATCGTTACGTAATTTTTTGTTTTCTTTTATATACTACATTCATAGAATTTTATAAATAACATATACATAATCTTTTCATAATACAATTTTCTAAAACTCATATGACCGCACATAAACACATCACAGTATTATCATTTTCTTAAGAATATAAACTTAATAATGGATTTTTACTATAGAACTGTACATATTATTTGTGTCATTTACGATAATAACATAATTTTTAAAGTATCACATGTAATAAAAACAAAAAATACTTAATAAGAATTATTCAGCAAATTTATCGGAAATAAAAGAACTGAATATGATTAATGTAATTTTAATTACAGTACTTTTGTTAGATTGATATAGAAATATGAATATAAACTTGTATTAGAAACGCTTACCTCAGAGATGCCCTAATATTTACTGTTAAATCAATAGTCCAATGGTATACTTTGTCCATATAAGGTTGAGCTCTCATTCCATTGGTTTCATCTCTTCTACGCAAAGCAGTAGTAAGTCTTCCAAGATTTTGAAAAGGACTTAAACAGTTTGTACGTCCATCGCCTTGCCATACATTTTTTACGATATCAATTCTTTTCCACATGCTTTCGATCACAAAAATGGGATCATTAAGCCCCACATCCCAACCAATTAAGTCGTTTAAATAATGTAATTTTCGATTTACGAGTTCATTTTCGAAACCGAGTATAAAATCATAATCAAAAATGTGTCCAACAGATAATAGTAATTTAACTTTTGTTTGCACGTTTCCGCCGCCAAATAAATGTCGGACCACTAAAGACGCTAAATTTTGACCCGCTATTGCTTTAGCGCT
>JAQGAW010001830.1:0-17282 GCA_034698025.1 Phthiracarus crinitus
TAATTATATAATATTTAGGTAATGACTATGATTGAGAGAATTGGTAAGAAAAAAGTTGGATTTTATTGTTGGAATTTGTTTATTATGAACTATTTTCGATTCTATCGCGTAAGAGATCAAATGATTTTATATGTTTACAATAGAATACGTACTAATAATTACATTTACAGGTAATTTCCTTATTGATTCTATATTTTATTAAATCAACGAATTATCAAAAGAAAATGTTTAACTATTAATAATTTAAAATTAAATCTTTTGGGTCGGATATCACATAAAAATTTGAAGAGGAATGAAATCTATATGATATATTGTTTCGTAAACCCCAAAAATCTGTAATGTATCTTTAAAATCTATATTTTAATGCTTATTTTAAATTAAAATACAAGTTACACGTATCAATATTCAAATCCAAACTTAAGCTATGTATAGATTATTATATATAGGAATTATTAAGATATAACGAATGAAAAATTCATCTGATTATTGGATTGTGTATGAGTTGCTAAGAAAAAAACTAAGTTAAGATAAGGCAACACATGAGAGAAGAGAAGATAAACTCAATATTTAGGCTTATAAAGAATGCATTTGATCTTTTCCGTCGTAACCCGACTGCAAACTAACTTAACTCTTGCGGGAATTGCTAAATGAAATACAAGCAACGCAACCATAATATCGCGTGGAAAACAGAAAAAGAAAGAATACTCGCAGCCAAAACTGATAATAATTTAAGCCATTCAAACGGCAGCACTAAGTCTAACAACGTTTGTCTTAGCATTACATTTGATATAATTCATTGTATACATTATATAATATTAAGTCGTACGAAATAAATGAAAATAGCCATTAGTGGAAGCGTTAATGACATTCAACGTACATTCGACACACACTTCCACCCGAACTGTTAGTTATACGTCCGCAAAGTGTAGAAAAGTGGTTGAATAGAGTATAGCGGTTAGAGTTAGATATTTATATATATGGCTTGCGAGCGCTCAAGAGTACATCAAAAGCAAAATTCATGTCACTATCTTTAGCAGCTATTTATGAAACCTTATCGCGCGCATTGAAACTATAGCTGCAGCTATTATTGCTGCGACAAAAACGCATCCTAATTATCACTTAATGGCTTCTGGTGTTAAACTCATTTATATATATATAATACATACTATATATGTTAAAAGTTAATATTAAAAGAGATAGAGAACTGAAATATTTATTATATTATGGTAGAAAATTGAAAAGTTTCAGCATTTGCTCATTTCAGGCAAATAATTTGCCAGTAATTGCCGGCAAACACATACGCGCACTAAAAAAATGATATACTGGTTACTTAGAGAATAAGTGCACGAAAACAATTTAGTTTAATAAATCATGACTCGATTGTAACTGAAAAGTTCATTTTTTTCTTGATTTTTTTTATAGTTTCATCGAGGATTTTGTTACTCATGAACAGATTTAGCAGCGTTTTTACAGCCAGTTTGAAATACTTGGCGTAATTTTTTTTACTCTTCGGTCACGTTTAGGCCATATATATATCGAGAGAACGGGCAAAAAAACTGCATTAGTATTGTCGACGATAAACAAAGTAACGGTAAATGTAGTGCAATATGATTTGCCGCTACCAATGGTGACTCTCAAACCACTAATGGTCACTACTATAAATGAGACGGAAGTAAAAGGTTCACATTGCAGATCATTCGATATATTTTCGTTCATTAATTAAATTAAAGCGTTCGCGGCGTGCGATAAGAAAAATAACTGGAAGAAGCAGTAAATGTCGAAATTAAATACATGTCTTTAATAGTTAACAATATCGCGTTTTTTTTCGTATATTACCCGTTAAGCTAATTCGGTGTAACAAAAATATTCATTGAGGAACGGAATTAATATAAGCATATTGAAAGAGAAATATTGTTGACATTAAATAAACGGAAAAGTTTTATGATTTTTTAGGTTCTTTTTTCTGTTTTCATTTTTTCTGATTTTCTTTCGATTTCTTACAACTGTATGGAAAATGTTTATTGCTATTTCGCTTTCGTTTTGATTATTGCGTCGCATTTTTGTTTCTACAGTACGCCGTTATTCTCACGAAAAAGCCTTACGAGATGAGCCATAAAAACTTTTACTGAAGATATAAAAATATTGCCAATAGAATGTCCATTTAATCAGAACTCTAAGTGATATTAAAGCCGACAAACAATTTTTTGCTATTATTAGACGCAATCAAATAAAATCATTTGCCTTATGACAGGAAAATTGTTGGCTTCGTATTATTATTTTAGACGGTGTTTATCGAAACGTGTTTTCGATAAACATATGCTATAAATATGGTGAGATAATCAAATGAGAAGTTGCCAGTAAATATTAGCCAGATTTAAATACGGTATATAATCAGACATTGTTTTAGATAATGTTGATATTGTTTTAGACAAATTATCTTATTTCGAGTACTAAAGTAATGTACTTCTGTTCGCATCAATGATCACATAAAATACATAACCATTTATAGCTATCCATTCTTAGAAAGATTTTTACATCAATCATAGAAAAATAAGTTAAAAATTATTTTTTATTCAGATAAAAATCTTTGAATTCAGATAAATATTTAGACCTAGGAATTATCACTTTAAGAATATTAATTAGAGTCCAATTAGAGTTCAATTACATCTATAATTAACATCTATAGAAAACCTGACTTTTTATGAATTGAAAGTTCGAAGCATAGAAACCTGTTTTGTTTGGATGTTATCATTTGGTCAAACGTCAGTCATAACTGAAATAAACTTAAAGTTTAAAAATAACAAAATTCCTGATTCAGTACTATTATCGCTGCGTTGAACAATGAAATCAAAATGAGCTCATTTATGTGCTCACACTTTGTTTAGCGAATAAACCTTGCGTTTTATAGATATTCCTTCTTTGAATTTAAGACGTTTAAATACCATAAGAATTCACTTACTGCTTGACTCTTAAATGCGAAAGTAATAAAAACAAATCTTTCTGTCTTCGAGACATACAGTTAAATATACAAAGAGTTTTTCTAATGTTGGCTTTTATCTGTTGTTTTTTTTAAATAAATACACTCTTTTTGTTTGGAGCAGAGGAGCAGTAAATTTTGTATTTTACGAGAAAAAGTTTGTTTAGCAAAACAAATCCTAACATTTATTTAAGGTTTTTTGTTTCGCAGTTAACTGAAAATCCACTGTAAGAGTGAAATTGAATTGATATGTATTTACAAAACGAGGAATGCATAGACAACTCAATTTTTGAAATTTTCTCAGCGATTTATTAATGATTTCAATTATACCTACAGTCGCCCTTTGACTTCAGTATTCAATATAATTTATTGTCGACAAATATTATTAAACCGAAACACAACGCGTTTTTGTCACTCATTTTAATTAAAATTTTTATGTCATAACATTTATTATTAAATAATTGCAAATAAATGACATTCTAATTGTAGCCCATTTCTGTGACATAAGTGCAGTGTAAATAATAATTAATCTTATATTTTGGTTACCATTTAAAACACTGACATATTTATTAATGCTTTCAGTCATTAGTTATTTTAATTTGTGTTAGACATTTGAAACGTAGTAATTTTAATGATTGAGAAATAGACTGTACGTTCAAATCTCGTTGTATATTAATGCGATTTTTCGTCGCCTGTATTATTAATAAATCGCATATAAATTCAATTACAAAAAGCTAATTTGTAAACTCGATTATTTCCGATTCAAAACAAACTGAAAATAAAAAATCGTTCGTATCAGTTGTTACATGACCTAAATCTTACATCGCGAACATTATTTTGTGTCAGTGATTATTTTGATAAATAACTTTCTATAAGATTATTACAGTCTAGTAATTGAAATCAACATCAATTGAGTTATACTTTTAGTTTTTGTTCTCATATTATTGTTTACATCACAAACAGCTTCGCTGACCAAAACAACGTCAACGTTAATATATATATTATCTAAACTCGAAACGAATGACTGATATGATTAGTGAGGGTCATAAGACAATTATCACTCGTGTCAATATGTAGTTTCTGGTAATAACTTCGGGTATAAGTTTGCTGGTATATGTTAGCGATACGTTTACTGTGTGTTAACAATGCGAAAAAGCGTACACTTCTCTCGAACACGCGATTCCTTAGGGTGTGACGACTCCTTCTAATCAGACATTCAGTTCACTTCAGGTGCGAGAGAGAGAGAGAGAGAGAGAGAGAGAGAGAGAGAGAGAGAGAGAGAGAGAGAGAGAGAGAGAGAGATGGCATGGCTGGTAGTCATCTATTAAGAACTTTTTTCTAGACATGTTCATCACAGAATTGGCGCAACAAAACCCTGGGAATTAAGAACGTGACTCATATAGACTGCTATATTCCGGGCATATTCGACTCAATATTATCTTTATTCTCTGGAAATACAATACTTAAACACAATGTAATGGGAATATATTTGTCTTTAGTAAATGGAAAAAACACATTGTTTTGTTGTGCGCCTCTTTTAAAATAAATAAGTTAATTAAAATAAAAAATAAAACTCAATCCTAGAATTGCAAAGCAGTTTTCTACGCATTATGTTCATTACGTATATATATCAGTATAGTTTGAAATAAACATTTCCTTTAATATATAAAAGTAGTCTTTACTATAATGATAATTAAAGAAATGCGGCACAAACTTGTAATTTGATGATCATTGAGTCCTATTTCATGGGTTTGCTTGACTTGAATATTTATTGATCAGAACGACTACAAGCTTTGAGCTGATGGCTGCATAAAAAACAATGAAAACTTGAAAGTTATATTCGCGTCAACTGCTGGATATAACATCATATGTTTTTTAACTCAAAATAGGCATAAACAGTATGACTTAACGCTTTTGTCTTCGCAGTAAAGTTAATATCAAAAGTCAATGCATATCCAAACCAAACCGCACAATAAACAGATTAAAATTTCATTGAGGGTTTGTTCCACAATTTTCTATTATATAATAGTGTTTAAATGCATTTTGCAATTTTTATTTATTCGCATGAATATAAAATTTTGCTTAAATTCAAATGAAACATATTTAGCTTAAAATTTTCTCGTTCACAACGCAAAGTGTTATTCACTTCATTTCATTTCTTCTCAGAGTGTAGTTAATTAAAGAGTAAATAAAAACGAAAAGAACGAGTTAAGTGCGCAAACAAAATATTAACACAACTTAAGGCTAGAGAAGAACGAAATTTTATTTTTCCCAAAACATATCTTACTGTCATTGTTAATTGTGGCTCAAATTTATAAGCACCATATAAGACTTAATTAAAGTTGTTTGTGTGTTAAAACGTATTTCTTATTTTTTCCCTTAAATTTTCTATGCAAAAAATAAAACGCGGAAAAAAACCCCGAACAACAAAAAATTAAATTAGAAATTTAAATATAGATATACACATGTCTTCGTGAAAAGTAAAAAACGTTATGCACGAGTGAATCGTGAATTTTTTGTTGTTGACTTCAAGCAATAAGCGTCACGTTAAATGTAACGTGAAGATACAGATCGAAAGAAACTACTGGTTTGGGAACAGTTTAGTTCTTAAAGCTAATCAATTCTTTTAGATTGGGTACTATCTCTCCAGTTAGTTATCTATCTATTTCCGTGTTCAATGGCGATATACGTATGCCATATGTCTGTATATACGTAGATATGATTGACGATAATTTCATTTATTTTAACTGCGATGTTATCGTTTTGATGGCATTTTATGCGCGCTCGTAATTAAATCTTTTTGTTTGTGAAAATACTTTCCAGAATGTATTCTTAGAACTATTTCGTATTTTTGGGCAATAAATTTTTTATTGGAACAAATAGTACAAAGAAGTAGTACACGATTGAAAATTTAATTTACTTGCGGATCATTAAAATTTTGCGAGTAATGTCGCTGTGTTTCGCGATCATTCCTAAAGGCTTTTTGTCGGTCACCAGTGACTGACTATAACACAATTACTTCCTTTTTTAAAAATAAGTGTTTCGAGTTTTAAAACTCGATAATCCAATAATCTTTATTCAGTTTTCGAGCGAACCGTGCTTTCTATTGGCAAACTTACTTCTTTTTATTGTTTAGGAATGAAATAATCCTAAGAGAAAATACAATTCGCTTCGCAATACTATTCAATATTTTCCAAAACACGTAATCATTGTTTGACATTTTATAAAATTACTATTTTCTATTACTATTCTAACTTAAAGTTCACTGGAAGAACCAAATGCTAAAACTAGATATGCTAATAGAGTTCAATTCATGATTAGACAATTGATAATTAAATGATTTTAATGATTGCAAGATTTTGAATCGTTAAATGTTGTGTTCAAAGTTGATGAAAATTACTAAAAGCAAAAAAATGGAATATATAATATTGGATAATAGAATAGATCATCCAATATTATATATTTTTTCTTCATTAAAGATCAATGATTTTTTCGAATTACAAATTTTGACATTGAAATACATTTGACATAAATCGAAATAATTAAGTTTCCGCTTTCAAATCTTTGATATTGCATTCGAATACACCACAAAACAAAACTTTTCCCTCTTTCTTATCATTATTTCTACTTCGTTAGCCAAAACATCTTTATTTGTGTGTTTGATATCGTATAATGTATTTCATGTTTTTCCGTAATCAAACAGTAGTTTGTATAACATTATATTTTTTTTTGGGTAAAAGTACATAAATTATAACACAAGAATTCATCGATTTTCATGGAAAAATACAGTAAATATACCTTAAACGCAAAGTTTTCCAATTTAATTAGGTTTTCTTAGATACACTGATTTTCGGTTAATTAACTTCGATCGCTGGTCAAAATCCTGATACCAAAATAAACGTTATCCTATGTTATCCGCTCTATATATACTGTTTTTTATTTTTATCTTGAAAGAAGTTTGCTGTCGGTTCCCATTTTTATTTATGCATAATTTCGCGAAATACGCAAAGTTTCGCGTTATCGTAAACTCTTTATCATTATTTGCATTACTGTAAGCAGTTTTTCGTTGAAGCTATCGGCAAACGATAATAAATTCGTCGATTGACAAACTTTGAATTTTCAGCAGTTTTTGTTTATTCCGGTTTAAAGCTAACGGTAATGTTTATTTCGATATATAGCTCTGAGCTAATTATGATTTATTATAAAAACAACTTTGTTATATTGTCTGACAATTAATTTCAATTTCTACCCGAAAAAAATGACAAAATCTGATCTGTAAAAAACCCTACATTTTTAAGTTCTGATTTCAATTAAGTTTTCGAAACATAATTTTGTTTTTTATTTATCACAACGTTTGATGATTAATTTATTTTCCGCGAAAAAAAACGTTTTTTAGATGTCCTCGTTTTTTCAGTACGGATAGAAAAAAAATCATCCGATAATTTACAGGAAAAAAATTGCCTTAAAATTAATGATTGTCTCGTCTTTTGATACCGAAAATAAAGTAACGGAAAAAAAACCTTAAACTAAACTCACATTACTTTTAACGTAACGTAACGTAAATTAAACACATACACACACACACAACACGCTATTAAGATAATAAATATCAGATCTATGATGTGAAGAGCGAAGAGTAGTTTGCGTTCGGCGATCAATAGTCACATCTTTCTATTTTTCTGGTTAAAACGGAAAAAAGTCTGAGACTAACTTTTTTTATGTGCCTGTGATATAAATTTTATCCATAAGAAGTATCTTTACATTTTTTTTGTATTTGCGCCTTTATTTTGTTTGCCTCTTAAATCTCTTATCAAACGTTTATCATCGCCTCATCACTTCTTATTACTCTTAGCGTTCTATTGTGCTGTTTAGTGGCACATCAAGTGATGAAAGGAAAAATATTCGGCGAAATGACTCAATATTTTTGTTGGCCGTCTTTTTAAAAATCTGGCGCTTATTGTCAACAAATCGTCTTTTTTATTGATATACATATATAAAACTTTCTATTTTTCGCTGTTAACAAATTTCTTCACATAATAGTACTCATCATTTATAACTTGGATTAATATTTTTTGAACAAAAGTTTTAACGCTAAACAAATGTCAAACCCATTATAACATATGTCACATGAGCTAAAAATAATAATAACATTTTTAATTGAAAAAACGATAAGATTTCTCTAACGAATACATTCCCATACGAGTGATATATATCCCCATATCTCGTGGAATATACAATATTTACTGTTTGATAAGCTATCAAAAAAACGATGATATTCTTTCGCCTGTGGTTTTTCTGTTGCGACAAAAACCAACAAAAAATGAAGATAATTTGAAAGCTTTCTCTCTGATGACGTGTAAAACCATAGATATCACCATTAAAGGAAAGTGTTATCAACGCGTCAACTAATTTTTATTTTTTTGTCTCTCTGTCTTCACTACACTTCTCTGCCGTCGTATTATGAGTAAAAAAGAGACATATAATTTATTAATAAATATTGTGGCGCGCGATACTCACTGGCGATAAGATTGACACTAATACGAAATTAGTGCATTAGAACTGTTAGACACATTAGTAGTTTTTTATTATTTTTGTTGCTTAGTTTTTCTCCATTCATTCCTAATACAGTTATCTATTATATAAATTAAAATAGTTTCTGTATAAATCTTGTTCCATTCCGTTCTTTTTCTTCTTTTTTATTCGCTGTCAATGTTAGTGATATTAAATTGAATACAGTGTACAATACAGTGTATGGTATAAACTTAGTTTTTAAATGTATTTTGTTTGTTTTTATTTTTCTAAAAGCTATTTATTATTTAAAAAATGGGTTATCTGTAAAAATATTATCTACAAAAAAATGTTTCACGACGTATGTAATCGTAAAAGTTTTCCCAACGCATTACCATAACGTTTGCATTAACTATTATTGTAACGCATAGGAACTCGTTTTCAAATACGTTTCCTTTAGATATCGTTAACAGCTTAAAGAATACTTTCTTGCAATACAAAAACTTTATTCAATTCATTAGTATTTCCCACTAAATTGTTATGGAAACGTGTTTCAAACTAATCGTACGTTGAAAATAATTTTTAAAATCGTATTCAGTGAGTGTTTTAACTTTTGAATTGCATTTCAAATTTTAGTTTCAATTTGTGTTGTATAGAAACCAGCTTTAAATTCCTTTTTTTGTTTTCTGAAATATTTCTATTCCATTAATAGTCTATTCTAATAAAAAATTTTAATTTTTATACTGTTGTTTATATATTGTTATTAATAATAGTCAAAAGAAATTTTAAATAAAAAGTTCGATAAAAATTGACATTCTATGTTGAATCCAAAAAATTGATTATGTTTTCGGATTCTTACGAGTTTTGATGCGCATAAGTCATAAATTTCAAGAAAGATTACGAAATCAATATCTCAAAAATATCAAAGTTTATATTCAATTTTATCGGTTCGAACAATAAACTTCAAAAAATCTAATGTGCATAACCTTTAATACCCCTCCAATTGAACCCAAAATAATATGGTGTAATAAAATAATTTTTTCGTTTGTTTTGCAGATAATTGAAAAATATGTTATTACATATTTTGCTTCTAATGAGTCAATATGTTTGGGATAATAGGAGTCCAAAATTGGTTAGTAATTCCTATGCAAACAAAACACAGACTCATTTCTCTTTTTCCTTTTGCATATTTTTCTGTTCAAATATGTAATAAATGTCTCCGAACACATGTAATACATTTCCAAAACTTGATATATAACTTGATTTCATAAAAGAGCTAAAAGTGTGTACAGATACTGTATATCATACATAAATATACGCGATTTATTATATTATTAGCAATTGAATGCGGACATGTGTTTCGCATAAGCGTTCATTTATTACGCATTTAGAGCGAGTTTATCGAAAATATGTCAGTTATTAATAAATAATATATTCGGATAGTAAACGAAAATGTATTTCATTGTCTGCAAAATTATTTTTTTTGTGACGTCTAATCGAAAAAAAATAAAAGTAAATCAAACAGTATTACAATGAATCCCAAACTGTTAAAAAAGTGTTAAATAAAAGCTCCGAAAAGTTTGTTACCATAGCTTAACCAATATGTATGAGAGCATCGCGCGATTCTTACTGATTCTGTCTCCCCATCGCTGCCATAATCACAGAGAATAGACTCAACCAAAAAAGAGGCAAAGCGTCGAAATCGTTGTTTCGGGATTCTCTTTCCTCGTGAGTGCTTAACACTCCGCTCTTTCGGTTCATCGCAATCAAATCACGGCTGAACACTGAGTTGTTTCCGAGAAAACTAATGTTTGCTCTATTCATGTATCTGTGCGTGTTTACCACATCTCGACTCACTCACCGATAATACACTATTTTGACTACACTTTCCAATACGCATTTTTCAGTGTATTTAATACTTTATTTTCTCATTGTATATGTGTGTATGTGTTTTCGGAGCGAAGAAAATGCGTCGCAAATAGAATTGCCAAACGAAAAGACTTGTTTTATTTTGATGTTACGCTATTTTTTGCGCCGCATTTTATTAAATGTGAACGCTATGTGATATTAAGTGATTTTTATTTATTAAATAAGAGAAAAAGCTTCTGAGTACTGGTGTATTAAACTGAAAAGACCTAAAAATAACTTTATATATAAACGTAACGTTAATATGTGTTAAAGAAAATAACGTCAAAATCGGAGGAAAAAAGTTTAATCGAAATATAGAATTGACATTTAAAAGTTTAGTAAATGTTGAATGAAGATAACGGTTTCGACTTAAAGTTTTAATTATGAGCGCCTATAAAGTTATTAAATTCGCTTCGGTATCGATTTATCGCGTATTATTTATAATTGCGAATTTGATTCTAAACAATTACGTTGAATATGTGGACTCATTGGTAAGCCATTCCAGAGAATTATGTAAGTTTTTACTGAAAATCGTTTTAATTCATTAATTTTGTTCGATCGATCATTTATGTCAATTTTTGATCATTAACTTTTTTACGTAACGGTTTAATAAATATTGTAAATAAATTATTTACAAACATATTTTAATATTTAATTAATTTGATTCAAATGAAGTTTTGGTATAATGTAATATCGATAGCTTAGAATATGCGTGCAATAACTTGTTAACCTATTATTTAAATAATTTTAAAGATTGTCTATATATATATTTGGTCGATATATAAGTTACTTTGAATAACGCTTTTCTATTAAAAAATCAATTATTTTATTGCAACATTTGAATTAATTGGGAAATTAATGGAAATGTTTAGCTCTTAATCGTGAGCTTTCAATTATAAAAATGTGGCGCACAATTAATTGAAGTAACGATTTCACAGCAATGTATGATACTTTTACATAAAAAAATTTTACTCATTAATTTTTCGTAAAAAAATTACTGTTCAACATCTAGTTTTTTCGTAAACAAAAAGTTGTCCGTCAGATAAATTTTTAACTTAATTAAAATATTTATTATTTAAAAACACTCAAAAACTTTTCATATAAAAAAGCGCAACAAACATTAAAACAGAGCAATTTTTTTCCGCGTAACGCATTAAACTTAATTTAGATAAAGGAATAGTATGTGAGACAAACTATTTTTCTTGCGCGTACACACACTAATCCCTAAAATTAATTTCAGTTTACTTTTCTTATTTTTTGACAAACGCATTAATTCAGTGGCAAATTAAGGCTATCTATTACTATTAGACGCGCAGTATAACTATATTTTCAACAATGAAGAGTAAACTTTTATTTATGAATAACATTAATGGGATATAACGCGGAGATAACGCACACTCGGTTTTAATTGAATAATTATTTCGAAAACATTTGTTTATTTGCGAATAACTTTTTGGGGATTTATTGTATGATTTTGTTTTTTGTTTTATTCACAGAATATAATCTGATTATGAAAATATAGATAACATAAAAATGGAGCGATTTATTATTAAATTATGCAGTATATTATGCGAGAGTGCTTTAAATAAAAATGTAACAGTAATAGTAATAATAATAATAGCGATGTTATTTAAATAAAATGTATAAAAATTTAATATACTTTATGTATTTGTTTGGTACAAATTTCAAGACATAAAGTATAGAAAAAGTTTCTTCACTTTTTAATACTCGAACATAAAAGAAAACTTTTCTCTTATAAACCATAAAATATAAGCCATAAAATTAAAATTGATTTTCAAACTTATAAGAAATATCAAGAAAAATTGTCACTTAAAGCACAGATATTTTATTCAGCAATATATCATAAAACGCGATAAACATTAAAACAAAGCTCTGGCTATTTATGTAATGTCAAAATACTAGCCATTAGTGGATTTTTTTTATTCAATACAGTGCAGCTGTTTTTTTCTTGCGGTCATTTAATGGTTTAACAATATTTCATAATTTCATTGTCTAGTTTTTTTCGGTGTAATTTTCCGCAAACAATAAGTTTTTTCTTAGTCTTGTTTCGGTTATGGTTTTCGGTACTGTATATTATTTATTTATTTTGTATTAGGGATATAAAAATGAGACTCATTTTTTGTCTCATAATAGCTTACAAAATATTTGGATGAAAAAGTTTTACGCAATTACTGAAGTTTTTCTATCTATGTTTGATCCGTAAATAATTTAAATGACTAGCGATTATACTGTATCATTTTTGAAGGAATTTTTTTGATTTGATTTTATCCATATTTAATTATTTATATTTGTTTCCTAATTTATTTTCTCGTTTCAAATTGATATTTCTTCTAATTCTTTCCGAAATTTGGTAATAAAACTTTAAGTAAATTGAAATATTTATTTTACTACTGTATATTAAAGATGCGCGTAATAAGCAATAAAATATGCTAAATCGAAAAAATGTATTTGTAGGAAACAAAACAATAAAGTCTTATTATTAAATAATCTAGAAGTTACTCATCATTTTATCCAATTTTTATTGAATAATTAATGTGATTGTAATATATAATCAATAATCAATTAAATTACAACGATTTGTTTAAATTAGTCGTTACTTTAATTATTAGAATTGTTTATATATTTTTAGAGAACGCGTTCGTTTAATTTAATGAATTACATAACATATTGTAGGATAATGTAACAATTATAACACTTTTAACAATTGAAATTAAGATCGATTTATTGCGATAGGAAAATGTGATGAAAAAATAGAGACAAATCAATTAATATAAAATAGATAGATTATTAAACAAAATTGCTATTTAAAGGGCATTCAGCTAAAAAATCTCAAACATATTATTAAATTACCACAAAATGTCCATCGCTAGGATGGTTTAGGGGTTTATCCTTTTGGATATTTTTTAAAATTAGGGTGGAGTGGGTGAAATCATCGTATTTAATCGACAATTTTCTCACTTAAGAAAAAAAAATCAAAATTTAGAATTTGTTTGTCTTTAAATTTCACATTTTTGGGGAGGGGTGTATTACCCCCACCAAACCCCGTGGCACAACCTGCCAATATTGTATAACTAAATATATAGAAATAAGTTGAATAAATAAACTATTATGCAATTATATTATTCCTACAAAACGGTTAAATGAAGTTTAATTCTCAAATAGATTTTAAATCACATTAAATAAAAATCGTCATCAAAATATTTTAGCCTTCAAGAAGAAACAGTAGAAATTTTAGACTATAATAAAATTTATAGAGTATATAATTTTTATAGCTGGCACTAAAAAGTGAGATATGAAAGTATTGAGCAGTAAACTCTATAAATATAGTAATATTCCAAGTTTTCCTTAATGATTCGGAGTTAAATTTACTTTAATCTCTCTCTCTCTCTCTCCCTCTCCCTCTCTCTCTCCCTCTCTCTCTCTCTCTCTCTCTCGCGCGCACACACCCATACATACTAACGCTTTAAGCATCTTAAAAGTCACTTCTTAGCAATGGCTGAGAAAAGTTTTTCCGCACGATATGTTATTGATTTTTTTTCTTAAGTTATTAGACTTGTTGTAAAAAGAGAAACAACAAGGAAGATAACACTTTAATGGTGGCTTCGAGACAAGACTTATTCATTTAGTATGTGTTTATATTTTTCTACGAAAAAAAATTATATTAAAAGAGCTAATGGCGTACCATTTAGTTAATGTTACGCTATTACAGCGAAACATACTGCCACTCGTTTTCGTATATAAATAACACAATTCCGTTTGTATTTATTTATTTTGGGCAATAAAATTATTGCAATAAAAATCGCATCAGAAATAAACACATCGGTATAAATGTATGATTGATGTATCAACCAGTTTAGAGCCTAAAAACATCGCTATACTGTATATGTACGGAGCTTTTCATTTATCAATAAATTTTGCGAAACTATTTTTTTCGTACGCTATCCTCTAATTCAATTAAGAATCAAACGTCTCCATTGGTTGCGCGCCATTCTGTTCGCCGGCAAAGCTATCAAAGAAGCGGCGGCACTCTTGCCGCACATAAGCACGCATACGGCTTATGAAAATGGATGAAGAGGCCAATACTTGTTAATAGTTGCGAGAGCATCGATCACTTATTTTTTTCTACGCATTCTTATTTTTTTAACTTTTGCTCTCACAAGCTATCGCAACATTTTCACTCAATCACCAGATTCATCACTATCTTTCGCCGTTAAAGCGGCCTATGATTTATTATTAAACTTTTTCGTGTAACGGTGTGTGTGTTTTCTTGCTATGAGATGCTGTCAATAAAGACACATGTAATGTAAAGAGAGTACAGCGAGAGAGTTGTGTATGTGTGAAATCTATGGGAGAGAGAGAAAAAATAAGAGAGCAAAGTACACTTTTTGCTCGACTGAATTGATTATATTGATTTTTCTCACCGAAGAGAGAGAGAGAGAGAGAGAGAGAGAGAGAGAGAGAGAGAGAGAGAGAGAGAGAGAGAGAGACTTAAGAAATAGCTGTCGAATGCGATTTTATAGAAGAAGACGACGCAAAAGTATATATCGTCTCTTATATACACATACATATTAATATTATATTATATATAACTTAATAGCCTGATAGCGAAATAAAACGCAACTCTATTTTGCTTATATATAACTTTACTTAACGGTAAGAAATATACAGTAATTTTTTGCTTTTTGCCGTTTTCTGCCGTTTCGTCGAAGTGCTAAATCAATCAAAAATGATTGTCCCCTTTATTTTTTGTGTCGGTTATGCGTTCTTTCGTTTTATGCTTCGACTTCTAGTTTATTCTAGATTTTTTCTTCTCGTATTTTTCTTCTTTCGCTTCTATTTATTGTTTCTCTATTGTTTGGTACGTTCGATATACGTCGACGACGAGACCAAAACGCGAGAAATTGCAATAAAAATTCTTTGCCAACTGTAGCCGAAGTTATTAGCCGATAGTTTTAACATTTCATTCTAATCCCTTATGTGCGCGAATGGCTGTGTGTATGCGTTTCTCTCATGGAAGAAAAAAGTTTTTTGCTTCTTCTGAACACACATACACTATTAGAGCACAAAAAATTATATGACAATCATATCGAAAAATGTCAGATGCGATATGTGTGCGCTGTGTGTGATGTTTGTTCAAATTGGTTTTCATTAAATTCTGTTCGGAATCAAAAGCCAAAATCCTGGGAAAACTGGAGTGAAACATGTGGTATGACATGTATGGCTTATTTTGTCTCCAAACTAGAAATGGAACGGTATATGCATGTATTGTATTGGTCTATAACAGTCAGAATGGAAAATGCCGTGCAGTACCGATTCTGACATCAACTGAGAACATAATACGTGACCAAATCATCGACAGGATATTGCCAGCAACACTGCCTGCTCTCTCACTCTCTCAGTCACTCACTCATAATACTCTGATCCTTCAATATTTGATGTCTACTGATGTGTGCCAAATAAATGTGTCTACTTTTACAATAATTTGTGAACGAATATCGAATGACATCAGCACTAACTTTAACTATAAGTGTCATATTCTGGTGCACAACAATTGATGATTAAATAGCGATGGCGATCATTATGGCGACAGACAAATACACACACAGAAAGAAAAGCGAACTCACACACACACACACACACACACACACACACACACGCAAACTAATGGGGAAATAAAAATAACCGTTTATTTCTCAATTTGTTGCGGAATCGAGTCCTACATATTGTCGGGTATTTAATTAGCTTTAGGCACAAAGTAACTTAGCTATTAATTCTATAATACATTACTATTTATAGTTCGATGTTTTGCTTGCATAATATTTGCCAAAAGCAACAGTTCTCTTGGTTTGCGTCGTTTTCGACACACTCTTTCATATTAGTCGGGATACGTATGGCTAACATAAATATTAATTTTTAATTAAATTTATAATTGATTGCGCGCTAAACTCTCGAAAAAGTTTCGTTTTTTTAATTCTTTAAGCCTCAATGCTTTCATTATATTAATGTTTTTACCGGAAAATGTTTTAATCAAACAAATCGAAAGACGTTTACGTTTGAAAAATTACGCTTATTTAACAACAAATTATCGAAATAGAAATGAAATCAGTGAATTAAACTATTTAATTAATCCAATTATTGAATCAGTTTAATACGATGCATGTAAAGATCTTTATGTAGTATATTGTGATTACAAGAATTATATATTGTATTCGTGTTTCATATGTATTAAAAAGTTATGGTTACTTTGCACTAATTCTTTGATATTACTATTATTTTTTACATTATATTTGGATCGAATTTCTCTTTCTTGATTTTCGTGTACTATTCTAGAGGTTCTTGAGTTGTAATTATAGGTCATTGGCATTATTTGATTTAACCTTGTGGTCAATTATTTCAAAAAAGGTTGAAAACCCAATTATCTCTAACTGAGTGATTCTAAAATATTTACGCAATAAAAATGTAAAATAATTTGAAAAACGTTTCCAATCAATCAAAAATTTTACATATAATAAATTGCTTATTTTTTGGAAATTTTTCGATTTATTAATTCTTAAACATTTGTTTTTTGTGACAGCTTAAGAGCTTAAGTTGACAGAAGAATCATGTTTTTTATATGCATGTTCACTGATTAAGAATAATCTCAATAAATATTTAAGAAAAATATAAAAACAAATTTATTTTATATGCTACATATGCTGCAACACCGATAAAAGTTTCTTTTAACTCTTAGAGACAGCCGTTTGCTTAATGTTAAGTGGAATGTTTTGTTTTTTATTCAGTAATTACTATATTTCTTATTTGGTTTTCTTTTCGTGCAAAACTAATAGCGAAGAAAAGAGAGAGAGAGAGAGAGAGAGAGAGAGAGAGA
>JAQGAW010001831.1:0-17281 GCA_034698025.1 Phthiracarus crinitus
ATTCGGGGAATTCGGGCAAAATAAATGGTGTTTAATTTACTTAATTTATCATATAATCTCTATTTATAAGTGTCCCCAGAAGATAATATAAACTATTGCGATTCGGGCGAACCCGAATTTTGTTGTTCTTAGTAATAATCTTTATTTGAAAACAAAAACATATGAAAAATTAGAATCAAAATATAAACAGTATTCGATTAGTATTTAAAAATAAAATCTTTATAAATAGAAACAGCGAAAATTATAGATATTTTTTACGATGAATTCAATTTTTCAAATTAAACTTTTAATATCGAGTTTACGAAAATTTTAATTAAGAAATATTTTAAATAACTTTACAGTATATATTTTTACAATTTTTGTTCATTTTGAGATAATTTTTTTAAAATTGTTAGATATTTTTAGAATCGTTAGATATATCAAAATTCGTTAGTTTCGTTGCAGTGACATATCAAGAAATGTATTACTTCATGAATTGGTCGAATTAAAAATTCTTCTGAAAAATTAAATCATTAGTAACAATTTTCAAAGCCCTAATATATTACCTATTATTACTAATAAATTTTGTTTGCCAACAGTTATAAAAAAATTGTATATACAATTTTTATAATTTATTATTTTTATACAAAATAGAAGTTTTAATGGTTTGAATTATTTAGCATCATTTTAAAGGTTCGGTTCTGTTAAAATCAAGAACCGTCGGCATTACAATAAAAAACAAGAATTTTAATAATAAGCATAAGCTTTTACGTCACTGGTAAACTAATCGCGTCAAAAATAAATGATCTGATCCGGAAACTGTTCGGGAAAATTTTTTCTTTTAGCGCATCACTTTTTTCATTTGTTAGTACTGATAAGTTTATTATGTGAATTGTGTGTACGGAAGTGGGCTCATAGAGAGTAAACATAGAGTTATGGCAAAAACATGCCAAACTACTTTCCAATTGTACATACATATAATCGAGTTATGTAATCACAGGCTTTCTTATTATTATTTTTATTTCGTTTAACTCAATTTAAAATTATCTTCTTCAGGAATATTCTTAACGATACAGTCGCTGAGAAAACTCCGCTTACTTTACTTAGCTATAAGCGAAAAATTTGATTAACATAAACATTTAATAATCTTAGAAATTGATAAAATAAATAGAGTAAAACGCAAAAACAAAATATACAAAAATATTAGAACGAAAGAGAAAACGGGAGAGTAATCAAGTTCTGGGTATGAATTTTGCTTCGACTGTATCCCTAAGCTTTCAAATATGCAAACAAACAGACTTTATAATGTACATATATATGCACGTTTGTCATCCTTCGGAAATGAAAACATTTTAAACTTCTAAATGTAATGTAATTTATTTTAAAATACAAAAGCCATTAAAAGCATGTTTGCATTTTATGGATAATTGGTAGCATTAGTTGTTTGAAACATACCTAAAAAAGATTTAATATTATTTCATTCGCAATATAATTTTCTATATGACGTACTTTTTATTTTTACTTTTTTGTTATTTATCTAAAAGTACGAGTACTGTCACACAGCTTTCAAATACAGACAGACATGTCTAGTACAAAGTTGACACTGAAATTTTATTAAATTTCGATTTTAATTTCCGTTAAAGAATTGACATTTAAGATTTTCAACACTCTATTTCTATTTCTTTTATTATTCTCCATATAATATATATGGTAATTAGAGAAGTAATGATTTAAACTTTTTTCGTTTAATAAAATGTTTTTTTATCAATAGCGTTACTATAGAGTCCGTTAAATTTCATTAATCAAAAAATATATTTGAATAGACAGACGTACTGTATTAGAATATAAAGGAAATTTTGAAATTAGAATTTTATTAAAATAAAGATTTTTTGTTTCTAAATTACGCAATAATTACTTTCTTAATAATTCTCAAACAACTTAAATATGTTGACAAAAAAAACAGATAACAATTCTCTTAGTTTAATAATGAAATACTTCTATATTTATAAATAAAAAACAAAAAATAAATATACACAAGATATTTATAATAAATGATAGAAGCCATGTTTTTATTTTATTATTTATATAATATATTTCTTTTTTTTCACAAAATGTGCAAATATGGTAATTAAATTCCCCGAAAAATTATTATCTTTAATGAAATTTTTATTGCTTTATAATTACTTTTCCTATTTATCGATTCAGTCTCAGAAACAATTTAATGTACTGAAAAATGTTTATTTTGACAAAGCAATGCATTGTTACAATATTTCACATAGGAATTTATTTTTTCAAATTTTTTCCATAATTAATAGTATGAATTTCATAAGTTTGAAATATTGTTACCTCTTAGGTATTTGGTTCAATTATAACATAAAGTTAAAAGTTTCTACGATTCCATATTCCGATATTATTATATTAAAGTTTATTTCAATTTCAGTTTAATAATTAGTTCTACTTCATAACTAGTTATCAGACAGACTAATTATCAGTCAGACAAGTTTCTTTCCAGAGTGAAATAATAATTACTCTACATTTATAATTTCCATTATATACAAATTTTATATTATTTTTCTAGACTAAAACTCTGCTTAATATTAGTGAAATTTTTGTTAGTTTCGTTAGTTTCTAATTTTTTTAAATTTATACTTAATCTCTGCATAGCAATATTTCAATTTTTTTATTGTTTGTTACTAAGCACTATTCAGCTCATTATTTATAATTTAAATTTATTAGTTTTACAAAAGTTTGACTTTAAAAAAATTTACGGCAGATTTGGCTTTGATTTCAAAATTTAGACAAATATAAAAATTTATAATCATTAATCTTTATTAAAAAATTTTGTCAACAGGAAGTTTAAATTTTAAACATATAAACTTTATATTAAGAATTTCAATATCAAAATCTCTTGTATATGAGCTGTGGATTAATATTTAATCTGAAAGAAGAAATTGGAGAATAACACAGATTATGAGTAAAGCAGCGAAAATATTTAATTAAAGTTTCTTTAAAACGATTCTAAAAAGTATGAGAATAGAAATTATATCTGATTTATAACCAATATTTACAAAATCTCGATTTGATTTACTACTAACGATGTTTTAATAAAATGTGAATCTAGAAGATTTGGTAACTTTTTTCTAACTATTTTCAAAGATATCAATTATTCCTAACGATTAATAAACAATTTTGCATCATTTTGTCTAAATATTTATATTTTGCATATTATTAATGAGATAATATGCATAAATTTGAAGTTTAAACAGTTAATATAATAATAAAGTATAAATAGAATACATTTTTTGTTTTTTTAAACTTTTTTTTTTTGCTTTTTAATCATTTATTGAATATGCCTAATAGTAAGTCTAACAATTGCCAACGCTTTTAATTGTTGTTGTTTTATATTTTTAGAAGATTGATGCCATTTATGAATTCTTCTCTCGCTCTAAATAAAAATACTGCTGTATTTTCTGTTTGCAAATAACATGTAAAGGTACACACTGTACAATTTGTTTGAGCTAATATGGATTTATGTCAATTAGAGACTAAAATCTATGATAAGGAATTGTTTGTATATATTATAGGATATTACGAATGAGATCGTAATGTGCATCTAATAGCACATCTGAATTTTAATTACATTGTTTTTTGCTTTATTTCCTGGCCATTCGTTATTACTAATGGTCAGAATTATGTATGATATATGATGTCTAGACATATATTACTTGGATTTCTTCGAGACTGGCCTTTCAATACATAGATATAGTAAATTGAGTTTGAAGTGATTTAAAAGTATTCGACCATTATATCGTCACTAAAATAACGTAAATGATACGATTTTGTCGATACAGTTAAATCTCGAATAAATCATTTTCTTTCATTTTTATTTTGTTATATAATACACAGAAACCGGATATTTGGTTAAATTATGATATTTGGTGGTTATTTGGGAACAAAAATTAAAGAAATTGGTGGTTTTAAAAACCCCTATTTTTCTTAAAATTTTGTTATATTTTACTATTAAAAGTTTGTAAAAAATTTTTCATACGAGCACTATGAAGAAATTATCATATTTAATACATGTTACGCCAATTTTAAATTTTAAAAATGACTATTTTAAAAATTTTAAGAATTAAATTCTTTTGCACTATATACTAAAATATTAAAGTATAACCACTAAAATTTAAATAAATATTCTCTGATAAAAGTACACTTTTTACAGTGTTAGTTAATTTTAGCTCTAAATTTGGTTAAATAAACAGAGATTTTTAGGATTTGGTGGTTATAACGCATTTTTGCCAAATTTGATGTTTTTTGGTAAAATTTGGGATTTAACCAAATATCCGGTCTCTGATACTACATTATTGATTGATTTTTATATATCCAAAACTCAACGATCGCTGAAATAGTTTGCTGTTTATTAATTAATAGTTCATTAAGCGCTTTATAGACAATTTATTCCAATTTGATATAATTAATAACGGTTAATGTCGAAAACACCATTTTCTAAATAAATAATGTAAATCTTGTATTCAGAAATTGCTTTCATCATTAGATCTCATCATAGCTCTCACATATACAAAAGTTGTTTTCATCATTAAATAAAATCAAGCAATCATTAACTTTATAGAGATTGGTAACACATAATTTGAATAATCTAAAACTTATGCAACATCTACTAGATATGGAAAAATATCGGGACAACATATGATCATGAATTTTGTTCGAAATATCCCGAAATTTTATAATGTGTGAACATTTACTGTATATATTAAAGCTTAATTAAGTCATATTTAAAATACAATCTGACGATTCTAAAGCAAATATTTAATATGATATTGTTTTAATTAAATATATAATGAAAAAATGAATAAGTTATTAATAGAATAAAAATTAATAATTAAAATCGAGATATTGATAAACTTACAATATTTTTGAGAGAACAAAACTAAATATTATATTAAAAAGAAGACTATTGGAAAAGACTCTTTAATTAACAAAGAGTGAACGGGATTAACATTTTCCAACTTTTTCCATCTCTAACAATAAACTTCATAAAAACTCAATATTTAACTAAATAGGAGTTTTTAGTATTCAGATTTTTAAAGGGTTCAGACATCGCAAGCAAGAAGTAAATTGAATAATCTATTCAATGTGTTAACAAGGAAATGGATAATTGGTTGTTATTCGAAACATTATTATAATCAAAAGCTGTTTATATAACTTTAATTTTATTGCATTTTCGTTACTACTATAATCTATTTTAAGTTAGAAAATCGATAATATCATGGAACGCATCAATCAATGAGTTCATTATTCTTATCTTATTCATTGCGATAACATCGCAATATACTGTAATTTTTTTATCATTTTGCAAATTACAGCAAACTTCGGTCTATTGATTGAAGATAAAACGCTTTAAGAAAATATATTGTCTATTCGTGTTGTTTCAAAAGTTTATATACTTATGCAACAAAAAAATATAAGAAAAAGAAACTAATGGCATGAATATTGCACTTTAATAGCACTCATATTACAGAAATATGTATTTCTGAAATTTTATCGAAATTGAATGGTTTCTTATGCCTGAGGTTAAAATATTATTAACAAACAGAAACTTATTTACAGCTTAGAAGTCTGAAACTATTTTTAGTTAATTTTCACTAAGATCACTAAAAATATCGTTACAAAATTTTAAGTAAGATTATATTTTTTAGCTCACTTTCTCGGAGAGAAGTCGAGCTTATGCTTTTGACTATGTCCGTCCGTCCGTCTGTGTGTCCGCAGATAGAAAGCTCGGAGAGTTTATACAAATATCATTACTAATGATCGCAAAAAGCTCAATTATGCTGAGCTTGAGCTTGAGCTTCAAAAAATGTAGTGAGCTTTGAGCTTGAGCTTATAGCTTCTCGACAACAATTATTTGAGCTTCAAGCTCAGCTCAGCTCAAGCTCACTTTGAGCTTCTCCGATCATTAGTAATATTATATTTAATAAATACATGCATAAATGCATTATAAACGAATAAACAATGTAAAATAATTTTATGGAAAGCTCAAAAAGCTCAATACCCTGAGCTTAGAGCTTGAGCTTAATTTTTTAAGCACACTTTACCTTGAGCTTGTAGCTTGAGCTTCAAGCTCCTGGGCATCAATAAATCAAGCTTGAAGCTCAGCTCAGCTCAAGCTAGCTTAAGCTCATCTTGAGCTTTTTGCGATCATTAATCATTACAGTAAGAAAGTGAGTTTAATGATAACGTGTAGTTCTTGTTTTTTATTATTTATGCTTTATTTAGGTTTATAAAGAATTAAAGTAAAAAATTGAATTAAAAAATAAGGTAGAATTTTTTATTAGATAATAAAAGTATTGTATAATAAAATAATTTCTTTTGCCATTATGTGTCGGCTGATGGACGTGGTTTCATAAATTAGGTTATTCTTATTCCAGAATCAATAAAAAATTTTCGTAACGTTTACTTGAAAACAAATTAATTTAATGATACGCTGTAATTTGTTGGTTAAAAGTCTAATGAATTCGGTTAAAATCTACACCCAAAAGTGCCATTTTAGACCATTTAAAGTACACAAATGAATAATTTAATTGAAATAAATGTGTTTTTCTTACAAAAGCATAAAATTAAAACATTAAGTTTAATGTAAGTTTTAAACAATCCATGTTAACTGAACGACGTAAACATTTTGTTGCGCGAAGAAGTCTTTAATAATTGCTTTGTTTTTATTTGAAAACAATTATTTATTTCAATTCGTGAAATTCACTCAAGATTTCAATATATTCCACTTTAAAATATGACATAAAATCATTCTTATTGATATTAAAATCGATTGCAAAAGTTTGTTTAAATTTTTTTAAATTATTTGCAATCATATAAATAGGAAATATAAAAAGCAAAGACAAACTAAAAATAGAAAAACTTTGGAGATGAATATCTCTTGTTTCATTTCATATATTGAAATTGATCACTACATACCACTAAAAATATCCTTTTATATTATTTTATTTTATTTTTTCTAGATATTAATAAATCATATGTAATGAAGGCATTTATCCAGTTTAAACTAAAAGTGATATTCTGATCATATAATAAAACATACGGATTCCAGCAAAATTTATTTAAAAATTATTTTAGAAAAATTTGAGATAATTTTTAATAATATTATTTAATTGCAAATTTTTAATCATAATAGCTATTAAAGAACTGCGCTTTTGCTATGCAAATAATTTTTATAGTTATAAATTAAACAATACGTTTTCCGGTTTATGCCGTGCGAAGAACATAATAGACTTTTATCATGAATTCATAATACTTATTTTGGTCACAAATTATAATTATAACATAAATATTTTATTTATTATTGCTTTATAATGTTCAGTGACAAAATGATCATTATCTAAATACGTTCAGTACCTTTTTTTGCTTCGAGCATATATACGCTTAAGGTTAATATTTTGTAAATGACTTCATTCGTGCGAATTAAATAATATTTTAATTGACTACAACATAAACTAAACTAACTAAACGTAGGACTAATCGGATTTAGTAAACGTTTTAATAGTATTAAGTTGTATTGTTAAAATATAGGTAAAAGATAATCTCTTAATGTTCGCGCTCAGTTATCCTCTCGAGCGTAGTTCATCACTGTATTTAAAAGATAATAGTTATTACATATAAATTTTTAATTTATTATCTCTTTGTAACTCTTATTGCCAAAATTAAAATTAAAGTAATGTAGAAAAGTTAAAAAAGATACTCAGCATTATCAGCATGTTTTAAAATAATGAAATGCACTGCAAAAGTAAAGCGGAAGTTAATATATACAGCAATAAAAGCAAAAGAATACTTTTAATTAAACTGAATTGTCAATACACTAGACATTGTTTTACTTGAATCGATAATACTATTACTTTGCTGGCAATTTTTCTAAGCGAAAAATTATTGTTCTTTATTTAACACACTTTAATTAAACGCAATTTATGCCATAAAGTCTTATTATTAAATAAGCTTATAATAATTAGAGTTAATTTACAGTCAAATAATAATTTTAATAATGAAAATTGTTGAAATTATTTAAATAAGCTTATTTGACTTTTATTAATTAAATATTAAATTATTTAGTATTTGTTTGTGACTGAATTTAAAAGTTAAAGCGAAAGAATTTAGAAAAATTTTAATTAATTTATCACGAAATCAAAAAATCATTCCACTTTAAAATACTTTTATTTTTTAATAAACAAAGTTAACCAAATTTCCAGTGAATTTCAACTCAAAATTCTATAAAATAAAATTCAAATATTGATTTGAACGCTTGCATCCGGGAATGGCTTTGAAATAAAATGATTAAATTTATAAAAGGGTTTTTTCTGAAGAAATTCCCACCAGTCGTATGTAAAGTAAATTTTTATTTTTTAATCACATTGATTTTTTATACGAAGTATAGCTACTTTCCTGGAATAAGCTATACTTGAATTTTAATACTAATCTTATTTTCTTAAAATTTTAATGCTAAACAATAACAATGTTCAATGGAAATAACAAATGCTTATAAAATAAATAATATTTTTACGTATATCAATATTAGAACAAATGTCTGAATTTACTTTGTAATTTAATTGGTTTTCTAACATTTCCATCATTTTTATACCATATGATGATATTTTATTAGATTAATGGCGAAAAACAAAAAAATTTGTGTTCCACTAAAGTGCAAATATATTATGTTAAGCCGAAATAGCAAAAAATATAAACAAGGAAATAGTAATCAATTTGTTTGCTTCTTAGTTTATAAGGTTTTTTTGATGTTCTATTTGTCAGTAAGTCAATAAAAATTTTTTGTAACTAATTTAGTTAATACGAGTTTTGTTTAAATTTATTTTTTAAATTTTAGTTTTTTGAGAAAAATTACGACAAAAATGATATATTTTAAGAACGCAAAGATATTTAAATTCATTTTCTCTTATAATTTCATTGTTCAAAGATTTTCAATTTATTGAGATTATTTTACTCAATTCATTAAATTAGTTTTAAATTTAGTTACAAAAGTACACCCAAATATTCAAAAATTTACCTATAGTTATAAAACTTAGTCTAATCCATGATTCTTATTAGTGAATATTGAATATTTATTCTTATCTTATAAAATAAAATATAAATATACCAAAATTATATTTTTATTACATTTTTTAACACATTAAAATTATTAAATGTTAAAAGTGCACTAAAGGTTAATTTAATTTACACACAAAATTTAAACAATTAAAATAGATAAGTTCAATATATGTGCACTAAACTACTTCTTAACACACTAGAAAAACAATTAAGTTAAACAGAAAAATACAGAGTAAAATAGGGTATTTCGAAACAAACTGAACTGACAACAAGAAACCGCTTACAAAAAGATTGTATTAATAAAAACAAAAGTAAATCGATAATTTACAAAAAACAACTTTCAAACTCATATGAAAAATAGCTTATACCGAATGTTATATTATTTTATTTTAAAATTTATAAAAATTTACTAATAAAAGCATATACTTATTTTTATATTTTTTACATGTTCAATGTTCAATATTATAAAAGCAAAAAAGATGTTTAAATTACAATAAAAAAATTAGATAGCGGTTTTCTGTTCAAATGTGTATATTCTATATTAGTTTATTTATCCCTAAACTATTCAAATTAAAACAATAAAAATGGAAAGATAAAACCCAGCGGTTTTACTCGAAGGATAATTTAACTATGAATGAAACAGTTCACTAAATAATTTAGTTCTGAAAATTTGTACTCAACTTTTTTTGAGCATTTATCATAAGCAATAGACTTGTAAATCGACTGACTTTTCTGAACAAGAACCGGAACCAGAAAAGTTTCACCTGACCGGACCCGACCCGACCCGACCGGATAATCAATTTTGTTGGACTTACGTAAATTTTTATAATATTTATAACGAAGTCGAATTTATTTAAAAATAGTTATTATTATTACAGTAAATTAATATAATTTATGTTAATATAATTAATTATAAACAAGATGCATATTAAATAATAAATTTTAGAAAAATTATTAAAATTTTTTGTTTAAATCCCTATTTTATAATTGATAATCAGGTTGGGTGCAATAATTCTAAAACCCGACCCAAACCAGACATTTCGGATACCCATTTACTAGTCTAATTATCAACAATGATAGCCATTAATTTTGTCTGCATTATTTTTATAAACAGAACGTTTATAAATTGTCAGAAAAGTGATAGAATTCTTGAATTTATAACCAAAACATTGGTTATAAATCCTCGGCTACAATAGAAAAGAAATAAAAATAAATTTAAATTTAAATT
Source organism: Phthiracarus crinitus (assembly GCA_034698025.1). Classification (NCBI taxonomy): domain Eukaryota; kingdom Metazoa; phylum Arthropoda; class Arachnida; order Sarcoptiformes; family Phthiracaridae; genus Phthiracarus; species Phthiracarus crinitus. Next base: position 10,331 of record JAQGAW010001831.1, read on the forward strand.
TCAAACAGATAACAAGCAACACCTTTTCTGAATTTTTATTAGATATTTTATGCGTACCATTAAACACAGATCCTTTAAAGATAAGTCTAGTTTTTACTTCTTGCGTCCGATACTAATAAAAAACTAATGGAGAAATATTTTGCAACACACTTTATTCTTTAAAAAGTGTAATAAATTTTATTATTCACTGCAATCGATTATACGATAAAATACTGAAGTTTTTATTTATTTACTCCATATATTCCATTATTCGATAACAAGTTCGATAACAACATGGAGTAAATTGTTTAAAATTTTAAATATTTTTCAAATATTATTAAACACATGATACGCAAAGATCATATTAATTTAATCACAAATAAACATTCTATTTGTTATGTAAATTTATTGTATTACTAACAGCTAAAAATATAAAAAAAATGAGTATTTTTGAGTGTTTATTGAAACAGTTTTTCTGTTATCCATATGTGATTTCTAAATTTCTTAGAACAGTATATTTTATTTTATATAAGTTTTTAGACATTATCTCTTAAGTCAGTAAAACTATTTCGATTTCTCGATAAAAATTGGAAATTATAATTTCAAAAATAAATGGCATTTTACGGCAAAAGTTATGTTTCAAGTGAATCAATTCAATTTTCTACCATAAAATGTATGAACTATTTAACAATTGAATGTTTCAACAATTCAATATGAGAATAACTTACAGTAACCTAAATTTTCAAAGTTATAAGATTTTACAATAATTACAAAAATATCAAATCCTAATATAACTCTAACTCTAACTTTTAAAATACGATAGTTTGACAAAGCATTGGTTCAAACTTATCAAAAACTGTTAACAACATATGGCGTAAATTCTTGAATAATCTTTTAAAACATAGCATATTCTAACAATAAAATATTCATTCCAGTTCCACATGCAAAATGATAACTAATAAATCTCTCCAACAAATGTTCATACAAACACACGCTTCATTGTTATTTCATGCTTACTCATATGATTTTAACATTTATGTCTCGTGATTCCTAAAAACCAATTTACTCATCTAATCTTATTAATTTTCTTTACGGCTTAAAATTTAATCTCTATCTATTTTATTTTAGCAGCGAAAAGAAATATTATCACTTCTAACGCCGGTTTAATTTGATTTAATTTGCATGCACTTCTGTTACTCGAAGAGTCTCCAGTGAGATATAGCCGTTAGGGTTATATTGAACGCGGAGTGCAATGAGGGAAAGCGTCATTTCGGCCGTAAAAAGCGTTTCAACGCATTAAAACGTAATTTAGTTTTTAGAAATGATTTAAATGTAAAAAATTGCGTAACTGATGTACACTGATGTGTACTGCACGCTGCGTTTCTCAGAAATGATTAGAAATAGTATGTCTTGATTAAGAGGAAAACAAATTTTGAATTAAACTTTAATGAACTAATGAAAGCATATACAGTATTATTGTATAGCATAACATATCATGCGCTCATAAAATATAAAAATAATAATTTTTATCGTAAATATTAGCTTTAATATTAACAACAGCAATGAGAAGAGAGGGATATGAGAAAAACTGAGTAAAATAAACATAAAAAATGATTTATATAATGGAAACAGAAAACTTGTTTATTAACAAAACTCATTTTATGAAAGTTCGGGCAAAATTAAATTGGATTACAAAGAAATATTGATATTCTATATATGTGTACAGAATAAAAGGTAAAATATAGCGTGTATAATAAACACGCGAAATTTTTGTAAATGCGAAAGTAATCATACCTGTCAACACTTGTGGCTATAATAGTAAAAACCGCTGAAGCGATCGTTAGGTTAGTGATAAAATTATTGGCCACACAATACACGCTACCGAACGGCCAATTGCCGGTCAACATAAACACGAAATTAAACGAAGCGTTAAACGTTACCGTAAGTAAATCGGAAATTGTCAGATTCATCAGGAATATGTTTATTATTGTGCGCATTAACTTATTGGTGGAAATCGTCCAAATAATCAGCAAATTTCCAACAATAGCTGCGAAAACCATTGACCCAAATATGATCGACCAAATCAGTATAACATACCAGCTATTATTGTACGGTAACTTTATTTTGTCGTCAGTTATTATTGACGCATTCGTTTTAATGGTAAAGTTGCTATAAATTTCGACTAATTGCTGCAAATACGTTTGGTTGTATCGTTGCAGGTAATTCACGCAACTTTCGCTAATTGTGCTGTTGTTAAGTAGAGGTTTAAATACTATGTCAATACAATAAGGCGTCAATTCGTCCAAATTTATGTTATTTTCGCTCGAAGTTTCTATTGTTATGTATTCGTTTAAAATAGAGTTCAGTGTGATATTGTTATGACTCATTTTGTTGAGAGAAATTTTTTTTATCGTAGAATATTTTTTCATGAAAGTTTTCAATGAAATTACGTTTACACAAAATTGAAGTATAGAATGATCAATCAAAAAGTTAAAAACATTCACACGTCTCAAATATTAAATCAAATCAACACAGTTTATTCTCGCAAAATATATGTGTTGTCGAATTGTTTCCCGTTTTATTTCGCACTTTCGTAATCTTATTTTGGTAAACAATGAAACTATTTATTTATTAACCATTAAATAAAAAACTTTATAATTATTTAGCTATTTATTTCTTTAATTATTATATTTTTCGTTTAAATAATGATCACTTTTTTGATTTAGAGTCAAATAATCGAATAAAAGCGAATTTGACACTTAATATACCAAATGCTTTCAAACCAAACCTTTTTGAAGTCTTTATACACGATCTTCTCTTTCCGCTCTCGTTTTACTCACTCGACAATACATTACATAAGAAGCAACTTAGTTGATGATCACATGCGCTCTAAACATCATTTTTAGTATTCTGTGTTTCGCAAACTTTCATTGCGCAACATTTTTAAATTGAGTATTTTTTGTTAAAAGTTTGATGCCGTGAAGAAGTTTTTAGTTAAATTGTCTAATGATATTTGCTTTCTATACCCTATAAAATTTACTCATATAAAAAAGAAAGTTACTAAATAAAAAGCTTATTGAAGACTTCTAACAAATAAAGTTACTCAATAGGACTTTGAAATAAACTAATACTTTAAATTGGATTTTAAGCTCATTGGCTTTTGTTATAGTGTGTATCCCAAGGGGCTTAGAGGTGGCAAATAAATTCGGAAGTTTGAAAAGACATTGTTTTAATTGTCAAAAACAGTTAGTTTATCTGAAAAATTTTTAAAACTAAGATTAGAATTTTTAAGTTAAGTTTGTTATTTTCAATTTAATTTGTTAATAAATCCATATCAAACATTATATTTTTATATATTTACTTAGTAAATCCAAATTAATTAAAAAAGTTTCAATTTTTATTACAATTTTTATCAAACAAATATTTTATGATATAAAGTATCAAAACAAAATATTCTTTTTAAATCGATTTTGAATTATTCATATGTTATATAATTGCTAAATAATTGTCTAATTCTTCTGTTTTAAAACAACTTATTCATTGCTGGAAAATAAAAGCTTTTAAATGCATTAAACAAGAACTTTCTGATAATAAAATCGGAATAAAAGTATTTTAAAGTAAATTATGAGTTCGAAACAAAATATTTTCAAATTATAATTAATACATACAATCAGTTTGAACTACAAGTTCAGTTTCAATTTAATTTAACAGATATGGATCGCTTCGACATTATCTGCCATGTCTTGCAAGTTTGGATTATAGTTTCATTTGGAAACCGGATAAAAACTAGACCAAAGCGCTAATAACTTTTTTTGCAATAAATGGAAACATGCTTAGAATGTATATACTTCTCAATTATAATCTCATTGCACATCAGTAATGTTTCGCTTTTATATCAATAAAAACAAAAAATATATCACTAAAGTATTTCCATCTCAAAATATCTAGCGTACATGTGAATGATTCAAACTCATTTTTACTGTGAAAATTTTTCATAATAGTAAGAATAGTATGGAATGCAGAGAATTTATGTACAAAATAGAATCACATTTTGCAGTAATTGAAAATTTTTATATATTTAATGTCTAACTATACAATTTACAATCTCATCACAATCACGTTTTTTGTTCAGACTTTAACTTACCTAAAAATTAAGAAATTATGCGAAGCATTTCCAGCTCTATAAGCCATATTTAATATTAAACTTCTTTGAAATAAAATAAATACGGTAGTCTAGCATTTCACACTCCGTCAGTCAGTAATGAATGCACTATAGTTAATATTTATTAAACTCATTACAATGGCATACATTAATTAAACTCAAAACAACAGAACAAAACCTGATTTGAACTTCAATTCTTTTAAAAGTAAATAACTCGAAACTCATTTTAGAAAAAATGTGCTCTAATTAATGCATTTATGCAATCTCTCCAAACTAGCAGAACCTAATTCATAATTCAGTGTTACTTATAATTCAACGCAGCAAACAACGAACACAATTTGTCAAATATTTTTTTCTTTTTCATGAGACGTCGGGCATAATGAATAAATTTTTAACTTCGCCGAACATAATAATAACTTAATTGTTAATTAATTTTTATTATAAAGTTGACAAAAAAATTTAAAATTGCTGGAACCCAACTGTTTTAGTTTATTCTAGTTTATATTCCACATTTTTTAAGTAAATTACATCGATTCGTCATTTATGATAGTTTATCACATTTATTAAAAACGTAATTATAATAAATACAGGATATCAACCAAATAATTTTGATATAGAGTTAGCTTAGTTTAGAAAAAAATGTATTTTAAGCATGTCTATATGTGTGCAGATCTTGATATAATCGCGAATCCAATACTACGAACTACATTACCGTTAATAACATCACCGGGAACTACATTCCTGTGATTGACGTTACCACGAATGACATTAACTCGAATTTATTCAAGCTCTGAATTAAACTATGTAACAGTGAGAAATTTAAGGCCTGGGTTTGATTTTAGCCTGAAACTATCAAGCCCTACCCTGATAAAAGCCCTACAATTTTAAATTTACAAAGACAGACTCTATTTACGATCGCATATAGCTTTATTTACAAACTAATACCTTAATTAAATTCCTATTAATTTTGCTTTATTATAACAATATTTAATTCAAATTAATTCTTAAAATTTGATAATAGTAAATTGAATTTTGCATTATTTTACAGTTATTAATATTAAAGTTTCATCATTTTTTTCTAAAATAAAAATTTTTGGGCATTGATATTTTGAATTAAGAAGGGATTCTAGACAAATTTTTTTAACTAAAGGCCCGATTCTGACAAAGCCCGATAAACTGTGTCGGGGGTCCGCGAAGGTCCGACAAATCGGTGGTCAATTACATATTCTATTATGAATAGCTTTTACGCATTTATTTGATTTACTTGTAAACTTTTACTAAAACAATTCACGACAAGTTCACAGAGAGATAACTTTCTAATAGGTTAAGCAAACTTATAGAAATTTATATTTTTAATAATATTATTGATAATATATCAAATCCATTTATTACAGTTGTTGTAGTTATTACTCGACGGTTTTTAGAAACTAAGATAGTTGGATTGGTTGTAATATAAAGATTGGAAATGGACAAACAGACAAAGACGAAAGATTGCGGGCAAAAAATTATATTAAATTTAAACCAAACCCAAATGTTTCTCTAATTACAAATCTTTCATCTTTAAATAACCTTAATAGTCCCGCACATAACTGGAACCTTTTTGAACCCCTAAATAGCCTTACGGTACATTCTAATAGGTGCTGTCAGCTACAATCTTACTTTCCCTTGTCTAGCCTTCCTTCCCATCTCCATCATGCCTTCAATCTCTACCATTCTTTCTTACGTACCAAGAAATGCCTTCATTATTTCACATGTCATGTCTAACATTCCTCCGAAGGAATTTTTTTCTTCCCTATATTATTCCTCACTTCCCTTATATGCCTTCCTACCTTACCCTCTATTCCTACCTTTATACTCCTATATGTCTTCCTTTCATTCACGATATTCCTTCTTCCGTCACTAACATCCATTTCCAAACTTACCGCGCCCAATACCAACCCTAGCCAATCCACATCTACCGCACGCAATCCCCGAAGTTCCCATCCGACCCTACCCTCCTTAGAGGAACAAACATACCCTTATCGCATGAGATTTTTGTTTATCATTGAGCTATGATAAATGTTCAATTCTAATTGTGTTTGTTCTTAAAATTAAAGCTTTCGTCGGTTCCAAATATGTCAAACCGCTAAATAGTTTAGAAACCGTAAACCGCAACAATATTTAAAATGAAAAACGCAAGAAACCGCGGTTTAAACCGCCAAACGAATAAATTATCAATAAAATTTTTAATTCTTTAAAAGAATATTTTAATCACTTCAATTAAATTGACAATCATTTTGAAAAATTAATTTATATTTTAAATAACATGATTATTTAAGCAAAAACCAGTGAGAATTCCAAAGTCAATAAATTTTGAATCAATGCTTTAATAGTGAATTAATTTCAATAAATAACCTAAAAGCTGTTGCTTTATAGTGTTAATATATTTTATTAATAAAATTAGTAATTTATTAAACCATTTAATCACTATAATTATTTATAGCTAATTTTGTAAAAATTGAATGGAGAAATATCTTAGAAAAAGTTGTTTGTCTGTTTGACCCGTTTTTTTCATGAAATTTTAACCGCCCAAACTTAATATTTACAAACTATAACCGCACCACAAAAAAACCGGCGGTTTAACCATACCACCGGAAGCTTCACTTAAAATCTTAGCTTTACCATTGGTGACCCCTGATTTTAACGGTTACTCCGCATATTACTCCGAAAGACATGAGAGCTACTGACACGAGTGCGAAAATACATATCGATAATTTTAAATAAAATGAAACGTTGTTTATGTAATGAAAATATTAACATAAAATTAAAAA
>JAQGAW010001832.1:0-17281 GCA_034698025.1 Phthiracarus crinitus
AGTGTTTTAAATTTGTTTGTAATTAATTAATTAACTCATATATTTTAAATTCCGAAAGTTTTAATTAACTATAAAAAAGTCGGATTTCCGAAAAAGTAGAGGCTCTGGTTATTAATGTAACAAAGTTTTGGAACAAAAAAGCAAAATATTTTATTGGTTAATATTCCAATGACATACATGTATGTGTTTAACTGCCAAGTATTGATTTTTGCGTGTAATAAATATCAACAATATATATATTAATTGAGATGTTTGTGGCATCAGTTTACAGGAAGAGAGTTAAAAGTTATTAAGACTTTTGAAGGAAAAAATGCATTTCTATGACAACTGTATTGATTAGAAAACGAATTTTCAAATAATGTTCAAACTTAAGTGCTAACGTGTAAAGTTATAACTAATTGAGAGAACTTTTTAAAAATATTATGTAAAAGACATTACTTAAGAAAATGTTTAAGTAGTGATTAAATGAATGGAAAGCTCTCCGACATCAACCGCTACTAAATTTACAAACGAGTGCTCATTACCTCATCAACAATTTGCATCTAGAATTGCATTCGTGGGAAAATCTCGAAAAACACATGTCTCTTCTACTCAGAAAAAAATACATTTGCCTCCTATTTCTAAACGACATAATCTCACCAAATCTGCCGAAATTATTGAAACAAACTCACCAAATGGTAGTATTGACAGCTATGAAGAAATTTTTAACAATACTGACGAAAATTCACGCGTTAAACAACTAGAAAGAAATATTAGTTTTATTAAAGAGCATTGTCAACAAATGCTTAAGTGTTTGCATATAGAATTGGAAGATTTGAAAGTGAAGAATAGGGGTATATATAATGATTTTATGAGTTTTTTAAGTTTGCAAGTTAGCCTTGTATGGTATATGTTATGAAATCAAATTAAACTTATAATCCCACATACTATTATAATCGCATTCATCAATTGACGAATACTATAAAATAACGCATTACCTAACCTTATCTCGTGTAACAAACTTATGTAATATTGGGTAAAAGGTTAGACACCATTGATTTTCTAAATTGAATTTATCCCATGGGCTAAAAATTAAGTATCAATTGATAAACAGAACTTTTATAAAGTTTACTTTAAAATACCATATAAAAACCAACAATTTTACATAAAGGTACATAAATTAATTAAATTTATTATAAAATAATATAATTAAAAAGTTTATAACATAAAGGTGATATAGGTTTTACTTTCCTAAAACCAAACCAAACCATTAAAATTGAAATTATGCTAATATACATGATAATGGAATTTTTTAAATAAAATTTTACAAAGTTTCTAAGATAATAATTTTATTATTTGCTTAAATAAAGCATATTTTAAAAATATATAAATTTTTATTTAGAAAAAATAAAATTTTTTGTTCATCTTAAATGCAATAATTATTAAAAATAGTTATAAAAACTAGTTATTGGTTTGAAATGGTTTTATGGTTTCTTCCATAAAATAGTTCAATCAAATCAAACCAAATCAAACCAAACAATGAATTTGTTAAAACCATTAATAAACCAAACCTATTACGGTATATAATTTAATGTTAATATAATTTAATCACTTAGATTTACAGTTTCAATTAATAACTGGTAAATATGGACATCAATTCGAAGCAATAAACAAAGAATTAATTATAAATTCAGGAATAAAAGGTATAGATATAACCGGTTATTCCATAAGAGAATCATTTTAACGTTAACTTTTCTTTACCACGTAAACCATATTTTAGATTCAATGCCACAGCAAATGAGAGAATACGTAAATAAATCGGAGAAAGAAATTAAACGATTGAGATATGCTTTGAATGAAACTATAAAAATGAATGCTTCGCTTCAGAATGAATTGAGAAAATTAAGAAAAAAAGAATCAAAAGAAGGAAACGGAATCAACTCTTTGAGTGGCAATAGTAGTTTAGTAATCTCTCCACCAATTGGAGACTTTTTTGAAACATTACAAGCAATATATAGAGAAACAAACAAAAAATCAGTTTATTTGCCACGAATTACAAATCAATGTAAATAATTATTTATTAGAATTTAGTTTTAATTTGCGGAAATCGCTTTTTTACAAAGTCTGGCGACTAAAGCAGACAATTGAAGCAATGAATTCACTCCTTGAGTAATTCTCATATGTGTTAAACCAATTTCTTTTATAAACTCTAATTTCAAATATTCTGGAATCGCGTAATTTTTTGTCACACGAAATATATTTGTAATAATGTCTTCTGGAGAATATCCCAATTTATACAGATTAGCGATAATACGATAAGCCTCATCAATGTTGCTGTCGAGACAATTCTTAAGCATGTCTTTGATATAAAGCGGATGCGGTTCATCGCAAACCTTAAACACATTTTCACTCGTTATCGTTGAGAATCCGTCTCGAGTTGACTGAAGATTATTAATCGCTTGTCTCATATCTCCCTGAGCTGTGAATACAATCGCTTCGATGCCTTCGTCCTCGTATTTTAAGTTTTCGGCTTTACATATATCCACAGTTTTAGACGCGATTTGTTGATCAGTAAGTTTAGTGAATCGAATCACAGCACATCTCGACTGAATTGGTTCGATTATCTTTTCGGATGTATTGCACGCCAATGCGAATCGAGTAGTGTTTGAATAGACTTCCATCGTTCGTCTCAACGCTTGTTGCGCGCCTTCAGTCATACTGTCTGCTTCGTCCAGAACTACGATCTTATGCTTATTTGGTGGAAGCGTTACCTTTGTTTGCGCAAACATTTTGATTCGATTGCGCACGACATCAATGCCTCTTTCGTTCGATGCATTCAATTCAAGAACCGCTTCCTTATAATTAACGCCTAATAAAGTTCTCGCCAAACAGAGTATAGTCTGTAATATTGTTTAAAACTTAAAACTAAACAAAAAAAATTATAAATAACACACACAAAAACTTTATGCTAAGAAAAAGTTAGTAAATTGCATTTTTCTCGGACATCGATACAAGACTTTTGCATAGTTTCGTTAGCTTAGGATTTTTGTGTGCATATATTACGGATGTCTTTCCAACTCCTGGTGGACCGCAAAGAATAACGTTTGGAATGTTTCCCTTTTGAGCAAATATAGCGAATCGAGAGATCGCTTCTTCATTGCCAATCACTTCTTTAAATTCTATCGGACGATACTTTTCGAGCCTTAAATATTCACATAAAAAAATATATTAATTATGATTATGTATAACAGAGGGTTTTGCACATGTATTTGAATTTTTAAATAATAATAATCGTATGGTTAACATAAATGTATTGATATATAAATAGGAATCTTATATCATATATAAGCTTATATATAGATATGCACTTATAATTGAATATATTATATAATTTTTATCTAATTGTTTATATCAGTTTGAAACGTACTAAAAAACGTAAATGTAATGTATTTAAATATAAGTATTTATTTATAAATTCATTGATAACCAGCAAAAAATTAAATTTTATGTTTGATTCATTAAAACCTTAAAGCATTTGTGACATTAAACAGTTTGCATATTATATGATATATCCTATAATTTTGTGCATTTATTAATATAACTATTATTTGAATATTAATAAAATTCAATCATCATATCATACCACGGAATATGAAACGGAATGTCAGTGTCGTTCGCGTTAAATCTCTTTTCGTCATCGATTTCCATATTTTTACGCAAATATTAAAAATGTTTTGTTTTTCGCAGTTTTCGTAAATATAAATAAATAAATAAAAAGTAGTGTCAAAAAAATAAAATAAAGCATTAAATGCGCGCAAAAACTGTACTGATTTTCGTACATAAAGTTTAACCAAACATTACACAACTGTTTCGATCCCTTTAACCGAATGTTTGCGCAAAACTTCGCGTTTAAAGTTAAACGTTATTTATTACTCGTAATTTTTTGGTTTTAAGTGCGTTTTAATGAATGAAACTAATGTTGTGGTGAGAGGTGTGTCGAACGTAAAGACGTCGATATTCAACAATAGTATTATGAATGAAGTGCTGCGATGAATGCATTCGTGAATTCATCGATTGTTTTTGTTTTGTACGAATAGCTATATTAGACTATTAGACTACATTTGACCCGAAAATATGAATCGTTTTTAAGCGCTTTTAAACGAAAACGTTTTTATATTTATTAAGTTTGTTTTAATCGAGTTTTATTGATTCGAAACGCGATGTAAATCTGAGCGCAATTCCTATGTCCGACAAAAATCGATTCTGTTTTCATATATGAGTACAAATGTTTGATATAAGTTATATGATATAAGTGTTGTATGCGATTATGTCACTGCTAGTGATAGCGTTGTCCGTACATAATCAAGCATTTTATTGATCCGTATTTTTTCGCGTTCACTCTGACGACGAACTGTGGATACGAGTTGCCAATAGACTCAACTCAACTGGAATTGAGTGCCATTTCATAGACATCGTCGCAACTATAGTATAATAATAATAATAATATTGACAATGATTCTAATTATACGGTATTCCGCGATATGACTCTATGAGACAGAATGGCAACTCAAAAGCCCGTTGAATGGGTTTCTTCACTAATCACTAGATTTGAGGAACAGGTAATTATTATTAACTATTATTCATAAATCCCTAATTTTTTAATTCTATGATTCTGTTTGGTTATATATACCGGTCAGTAAATTACATTATTTACACGTATTTCGTTACGTATTCTATAAATAAACCGAATTAAAACATAAACTGTAGATTAAGCCAATTAACATCATTAATATTACTAGTTTTGTATTATTTATGATATTATTTACTTTTTACATAATTGTTTATTTAGTGTTCATTGATATAATTTAGAAAAATAATACATTTTATCGTTATAAACGTACGGTACTCTTACTTTATTTATAACTTATCTGGATTTATAGGTTATATTCAATTTTGAATATAATTTCGCTCAAACATAGAATCGTTTTATTTATTCAATTAATTTTTAGATCAAAGTTATAATTCAATGTTAAAATAATTTTAGATATTATTTTTTACAGAATGAAGTGTAATTAATTCTATAATTAATTCTGCAATTAATTAATTCTACAGTATTTTTTCATAAAATTTATGAGATGATTTGAGATTTATAAGATTTATCCATATATTATTTATTTATTAAAATGAATTTCTATATTTAGTACAAGTTAATTTTATTCAACTTCAAAATTTATCGATAAAAATTAAAGTTTTTCTATACGACTCGCATATAATTATTTAATTACAAAACTCGGAATATTTAATTGAATTTGATTCGTTACTCAAAAATGACATAATAGTTAATTTTGAATTTTTAATAGGATTTTATTTATAAATCTTAAAGCATTTATTAACAGTAAGTATCCATAAACAATGAGATAAGAAGCAAATTTGAACGACAGAACGACCTTCGCAATCGTTCTAACGGTACAATTTTGAGGTCATTTATGCACAATCGTAGCAGAATCTAAAAGTTTTATTTCAAGTGCATCAAAAATTTTTTCAATTCATTCATTTCATGAATAAAAAAACAGCGTTTCATTCTATAGTATTGCCAATTCGAGACTTCAATTATTTAGAGTTTCCTTTCGTTTAAATTTAATATATTCAATAGAATCGTGCATTTTTTCAGTTTTATCACGTATTAATTTATTCAATGTAACCTTTTTTTACTTTTTGGTTTTACATTTTCTAACTTTTTGCCCAACAATTTAGTTTTATGGTAAGATTAAATCTTTATTCAGATTCGCATTTCAGTACATTGAACTGAGTTTTATGCCACTCATCACATCTTTAACGTTAAAATTTATTAGTTTTATTAATGAAAATTTGATGACGCATTTAGATTTTGAATTATAGGAATTTTATACATTTTGATACTTATTATTTAATTAAATTGAATTAAAGCAAAACTTTTTTTGATGGTATTGATAGTTGCCGTGTCGAAGTGGTCCACAAACCAGTCATTCTCGTATAAATGTCGAACAAAATAAAGAATCGCTTATAATAATAAGCAAATATAAATTCTCAATGGTTATATCAGGGCTGACTAAGATATTGCATTCGGTTAATGATATGGTATGTTAAGCGCATTTTTTATTTTAACTCGATTTTTGATTTGCATTTTCAAATTTTGTTTTAAGTATCGAGAATTTATTGAATTTATTTACTCCTTTTTAAAAAAGATTTTAGCTTTGATAAAAATTATGCTTGTAATAGTGTTTAAGTAAATTAAATATTTTTTTCTTAAACTTTATTCTAAAACCACTATAAATTTCTATCTACAACTACTACTACCACGCGTTCACCTTTAATCAATAAAATATTCTATCAGAACGATATACTTTTAATTAGTTGAGATAATTTTATTTACTCGTTCATGAAATTTTATACTTATGGAAATTATTAGCATATCTATAAAATTTCCGAATTTTAATTTCGTTTCGAATAAATATATAAATTTAATGTTTATCGATGTTAGCGCACACAAACACACGGACAGATTCAACCGGAGTTTGAAAGAAATTTTTACGAATCGCAACTGATTGTGTTGGACACGCTTGAGAAGTGTCTTAGCAGTCAACCTAAAGAAACCACTCGTTTCGATGAAGCCATGAATGTTAAGGCGTTATTGAGAGAGTTATGTCAGGTATAAATTCATTAATTATTCATTTATTCATTAAATCTTTTGGCGTAAAGGAAACTAATGTATAACGCATTTATACGTAATAATAAAATATCTAATATTTCAGTTTATTGATATGCCGAGTGAAAATCCAATGGCATCGCAACTCAAATTACTTGCTTCTAAAGTTTTATTCGCATTGAGTCTCAATAATTTTAACGCTGTTTTTAGTCGAATATCTGCGAGGTATGTGTTTCTGTGTTGTTTCGTATTTTAAATTTAAAAATTTTATTAAATTAGAAACTTTAAAATTGTCTAAATTAAAAATATAATTATTACAATTGTATGTTTGAGCTCATGGTTTTAATTAATGCTTCAACTTTAGCTTAGAGTTTATACATAAATATTATTTTTTTTGTAAAGAATTATTATTTAACTTTTTTATAACAATATAAGATTAATGCTACTGAAGTGAATACTTTTATTAATTTTATACCGTAATTATTACAATTGAAATATTAAAATCTTGCGTAATTAAACTGATTCAGAGGGAGCTTTCATTATGAGTTTAGTCTTACAATTGTAATAAAAAGTATTTATCATAACTAAAACTTAGTTTGGAACTCATCCCATCTTTTTTGCCGAACATTAATAATCTAATACTAAGTTATTTAAAATTATATTTTGCGAAATAGACTTCAAGAGCTGTCTAATAATAACGAAGAAAATCCAGATTTTATTGATATAGAGTTAATTCAACACATAAATGTTGACGTCAGTCGACTAATAAAGCTATTCAGCGAAGTTAACATGAAATTTCGTAGTTTACGTAAAAGTGCTCATATGGTGCTATTGACAAGTTTGGAGAAAGCGATATGGAATTGGATGGACACATATCCGCAAGAATTTATGGATTTGCAAAGAAAACCAAACGAAGAGCTCGCAGACTGTTGCGATAGACTGTTCGAATTGTTGGATAACTTCGCCGAAAACAACAATAAACGTCGCGCAACCGTATGGCCGTTACAGATAATGCTTTTGGTGCTCTGCCCTAAAATTTTAGAAGAAATAGTTAATGCAGATTCAGGCGCGCCGTGTTCTCCAAAGCACTCACGAAAGCGACAATTCATTGATAGCGTAAAGAAAGCATTGGTTCCGCACAATTCGAGTAAACAACTGACAGAAGCAGCAGCCGTTACTTGCGTTAAACTTTGCAAAGCTTCCACTTATGTTAATATTAACGACAGTAATAATGTTGTGTTTTCACTCGTTCAGTCTGTTATCAATGACTTAAAAATGTTACTTTTTAACTCAAAGCCTTTTATTAGAAGTCAGTCTAATATTAGTCAAGACGTAGATTTAATGATTGATTGTTTTGTATCCATATTTCGAATCACACCACACAATAATGAAGCTTTAAAAGTACAATAAATACAAAAACAGTTTAATATATCGATAAAATTATGCACTAAATATTTTTACTTTAATAACCAATTTTAGGTTTGTTTGAATCCAAACTCTCCATCAATGTATCATTTCGTACTGGTTTGCTCATTGTATCGAATCGTGTCTCAGCCACGTCTGGTTTGGTGGCCAATGATTGACATCATTTACAGTAAAGCACCCGAACTACGAATTATGTTTACCGATACGCTCACTAAAGTAACTCAAGGCTGTATAACGCATACACCGCTTCGAATGATTCAGGTATTACTAGATTTCTATCACATATTAATACTATTAATCCTTAATTTAATTCTAATTATTTATATTTTATCTTTTCCTTGCACTTTCACTTTCATACTTCCAATAGCTTTGTCAGGTATAGTATTTTTTGATATTAACCTTTTGTTTTGTTTTGTTTACTTTAATTTTTATAGCGTTTATTCAAACAATTGTTTAATAAAACACAATTTAAATAATAGTTAAACACATACTTTTATATGCGAATAATAACATTTGTTATTATAAGAGGTTTTTAAGAAAGCAATATTTAGTTACAATTAAACTAACATTTAGTAATATCATAAGAAAGCTATTTTAGATAACTTTTCCATTGTTGTCAATTAGCACTTAAGGTTAACATTAGATAAATAAAATTATTGAAATATTGATTGAGGTATTATTAAGCTTATAATTTTATGTTTTGACGGTTTTTTTTAATTAATCATATCTATATTTACGGTATTGCTTTAAAAGTTATTGATTATTTCAGCATATTTTTTAATTAAAATTTTTAAAGTTTAGTAAATTACAAAACGTTTTGACACTTTACATCAGTTTTTGTCTAAATTTTTTAAAATCTACTTGTTTTACATGACTTATTAATAACAAATATTTTTCTACTATTTTATATAGAGTTTCACTCTTAAAGATAAAGTTTCAACATTAAAGTTCAAAGAGAAGACAACAGAAGAAGGATTAAGTTACAAAAATTTGCTTTTCTGGATGGTTAGGCTGATTCACGCCAATCCAATGTTAATGCTCAATAATCAAGGAAAAGCTGGTCACGAAATACAGAGCAGTACTCTTGAACTGATCAATGGGTTGGTATCGCTCGTTCATCAGCCTTCGATGCCAGACGTGGCTCAAGAGGCTATGGAAGCGCTACTCGTTCTTCACTTACCAGACAATATCGAGATGTGGAATCCTGAGGCACCAATTAACACATTCTGGGACGTATCGTCACAAGTATTATTTTCAATTTCACAAAAGTTAATTCAGCATCAAATTATAAACTATACTGAAATTTTGAAATGGTTGAGAGAAGTGCTTAAATGTCGAAACGCATTCCTGTCGCGACATAAGGAATACGCTAATATAGGCAGCCATATAGCTATCTGTAAACAGGCACATATCAAGCTAGAAGTGGTTTTCTTTATGTATTTATGGTCGATAGACATCGATGCTGTTCTCGTCGCTATGTCTTGCTTTGCGCTTCTCTGCGACGAAATTGACATCAGATACGGTCAGGACGACCTCACCGCTACTTATTTACTCCCAAATTATCATGTATACCAAGAATTGTCGGCTTCGAGTACAATATTAACCACAGGGAGAGCAGCATTGCAAAAGAGGATAATGGCTTTATTGCGAAAGATAGAACATTGCACGCAAGGATGTTCTCAGGCGTGGGAAGACTCGTTTATGAATTGGGACGCAGCGACTAAATTGCTAGTAAGTTATCCTAAAGCCAGACTTGATGTGGTTGAGGGACAAATCGATGGTTTTCATCGTACTGTCAGCAAAAGAAGAGCTTCGCATCAAAGCACTGATCATGAATTAGAGGATCAGATTAATGAATGGGCAAATATGACTGGTTTTCTCTGCGCTCTCGGAGGTGTTTGTCTTCAACGCAAATCTCCATCTTCTAAATCAAATATAGCGGTATCTCTTTTACTGGACTCTTCTCGTAAGGGTTCAATGCTGAGCGCTGCTCAAGACTCTCTACAATACTGTCCGGTCACTCAATTTGTGGGTCAAGTTTTGAAACTACTTGTTTGTCACAATGAAAAGTTTGGAACGCAAATTCAAAAGCACGTTAAAGATCTCGTTGCGCACGAAATGAGTCCAACTCTATATCCTATATTATTCGATCAAATAAAAACATTGGTTGAAAAATTTTTCGACTCTCAGGGACAAGTAATTCTGAACGACACGAGCACACAGTTTATCGAACACATCATATTTATAATGAAAAGCGTTTTCGAAAATAAAGTCGAACACACGACTGAGCATTTAGGTCTCACTACTATCGAACACATGATGTTAGCGATTGTACGTTATGTCAGACATTTGGACTCTAATAATGTTCACTCAATTCATATCAAGACAAAAGTGTGTCAATTAGTTGAGGCAATGATGTCTAGAAGAGATGACCTATCATTTCGACAAGAAATGAAATTTCGGAATAAATTAGTGGAATATTTGACAGATTGGGTTATGGGTAATTCACATCAGATGCAACCACCGGGTACTACAGATCTGACACCTTTGCTCAGAGATTTAGATCAATCTTGTATGCAAGCGGTCGCTGCTCTTCTCAGAAGTTTACCGCTACAGCCGGAAGAGAGTGATCGCGGAGATCTTATGGAAGCGAAATCACAATTGTTTCTTAAATACTTTTCTCTTTTTATGAATCTTTTGAATGAATGCAGTGAAGCGCTTCCAACCGAAGAATCGGTTACTGGCGCTTCAAAAGATGCGAATTCTCGATACGCTAGAATTCAAGCATCAAAATTGAGTGAATTACGAACGTGTACTATTCAAGCGATGTCTAACTTATTGAGCGCTAATATTGATTCTGGATTAATGCACTCAATTGGTTTGGGTTATCACAAAGATCTTCAAACTCGCGCCGCGTTTATGGAAGTATTGACAAAAATCTTACAACAGGGAACTGAATTCGATATGTTAGCAGAAACGGTTTTGGCTGATCGTTACGAACAATTAGTTCAATTGGTTACTATGATCGGTGATAAAGGAGAATTGCCTATTGCTATGGCATTGGCCACTGTTGTCATTACACCACAAATGGACGAATTGGCGCGAGTTTTTGTTACTCTTTTTGACGCTAAACACTTACTCGCGCAGTTACTATGGAATATGTTCTATAAAGAAGTTGAAGTGTCTGACTGTATGACAACGCTTTTCAGAGGAAATAGTTTGGGCAGTAAAATAATGGCTTTCTGTTTTAAAATCTATGGCACGTCTTATTTAAAAGCACTGCTTGAGCCGCTTATTAAGCCTTTAGTTGCCGATCAACCCGTAAACATAACCAGTTATGAAGTGGATTCTGCGCGTCTCGACGAAGGAGAGGATGTC
Organism: Phthiracarus crinitus; assembly: GCA_034698025.1. Classification (NCBI taxonomy): domain Eukaryota; kingdom Metazoa; phylum Arthropoda; class Arachnida; order Sarcoptiformes; family Phthiracaridae; genus Phthiracarus; species Phthiracarus crinitus. The sequence continues at coordinate 11,468 of JAQGAW010001832.1, forward strand.
GAACAGAATAGAAGAAATCTTTTGATTCTCACGCAAAGAGTTTTCAACGCAATTACATTATCTGCTGACAAGTAATATTTTGTTTTAATTTCAAAATTAATTTAAAATTATTGATTATTTTGTCATATAGTTTTCCATCTCAATTACGTTCGATGTGTCACTGTTTATATCAAGTTCTTAATAGAAGATATCCAAATTTTCCACATAATATTAGTGCTGTCGGAACCGTTATATTTTTGCGTTTCATAAATCCTGCGATCGGTCGGTACACAAATCATATAGTATTGTCAAATCTAAAATGCAATTTTTATATATTTGTGTGTTAGTATCACCATATGAGATGGGAATTGTTGATAAGCAACCGATTCCTAAGATAAAACGCGGGCTTATGTTAATGTCAAAAATTCTGCAAAACATCGCAAATCACGTTGAATTCAGTAAAGAGCAGCATATGCTTCCGTTTAATGATTTTTTGCGATCAAACTTTGAAGCTGGCCGTCGATGGGTCGACCAAATTACTTCGGATTGTGAGGAAATCGATTATATGGCGAGTCATAATCTATCATTTATAAGTGATGCTAATGTACACGCATTGCATCGTTTATTATGGAATCATCAGGAAAAGATTGGCGATTATTTATCGAGTTCTCGCGATCACAAAGCAGTCGGAAGGCGACCATTCGATAAAATGGTGACACTTCTCGCTTATTTAGGACCACCAGAACACAAAACTATCAGTGATTCGCAATGGAATTCAATGGATATGACGAGTACTAAATTCGAGGAAATAATGTCAAAACATAATATGCACGAAAAGGACGAATTTAAATCAATTAAATCATTGAACATCTTCTATCACGCGGGAACCTCTAAATCGGGTAATCCTGTGTTTTATTACATCGCCAGACGATACAAGATTGGCGAAACTAATGGCGATTTACTTATCTATCACGTAATACTTACGTTAAAACCATTTTGTCACAAACCGTTCGAAGTTGTAATTGATTTTACGCACACGTGTGCCGATAATCGATTTAGAACTGAATTTTTACAAAAATGGTTTGTGGTTTTGCCCGAAATAGCTTACGAAAAAATTGTTGGCACATATATTTATAATTGCAATTCTTGGGTGAGAGAGTATTCCAAATATCATGACAGACTGTTGATACCATTAAAAGGAAACCGAAAGCTTATCTTCATTGATACTCCACAAAGACTTGCTGACTTCATAGACCAGGATCAGCAACGTCTTCCTGGCGCCACACTCTCTCTTGAAGAAGATCTGAAAGTTTTCAATAATGCGCTGAAACTGTCACACAAAGACACAAAAGTTGCCATTAAAGTTGGTCCAAGTGCTATACAAATAACAAGTGCGGAAAAAACAAAAGTTTTGAGCCATTCTGTTCTACTTAATGACGTGTACTACGCATCGGAAATAGAAGAGGTATGTCTAGTCGATGATAACCAGTTTACGCTGACTATAGCCAACGAAAGCGGTCCGCTGTCGTTCATTCATAACGATTGCGATAGCATTGTTCAGGCTATTATTCACATAAGAACGCGATGGGAGTTATCTCAACCCGATTCGGTTACAGTGCACACGAAAATTCGACCAAAAGACGTTCCTGGAACTCTTCTAAATATGGCTCTTTTAAATCTAGGCTCCGCTGATCCCAATTTACGAACCGCTGCTTACAATTTGCTTTGTGCTCTTACTGGCACTTTTGATCTCAAAATTGAAGGCCAACTGTTAGAAACGGCTGGACTTTGTATTCCTTCGAACAATACAATATTTATTAAACAAATCAGTGAAAAATTAGCGATGAATGCGTCACATTTGACTTTAGAATTTTTAGAGGAATGTATTCAAGGATTTAGAGCTTCAAATATCGAACTCAAACATTTGTGTCTCGAATATATGACTCCATGGTTACCAAATTTGACGCGTTTTTGCAAGCATTCAGATGATAATAAACGCCAAAGAGTTGCCACAATCCTTGACAAATTAATAACATTAACTATAGAAGAAGTGGAGATGTATCCATCAATTCAAGCTAAGATTTGGGGAAATATAGGACAAGTGTCAGATTTGCTGGATCTCACACTCGATAGTTTCATAAAGCGTTCGGTTACGGGAGGATTAGGCAGTTCTCAAGCGGAGATTATGGCCGATACTGCAGTCGCATTGGCCTCAGCGAACGTTCAATTGGTAGCTATGAAGGTAATCAGTCGGTTGTGTCGCGTCATCGAGAAGACATGCACTTCGCCGACGTCCACACTCGAGCAGCACTTAATGTGGGACGATATCGCTATCTTAGGTCGCTATTTATTAATGCTATCATTCAATAACTGTTTGGATGTCGCCAGTCATTTGCCATATTTATTTCATATCGTAACACTTCTGGTACATACTGGTCCCGTGTCATTGAGAGCATCGATTCATGGTTTGGTTATCAATATTATCCATTCACTCTGTACGTGTACAAAACCATCTTTTAGTGGCGAAACTCAGAGATTATTACGATTAAGTTTAGACGAGTTTTCGTTATCTAAGTTTTACTTGCTGTTCGGTATAAGCAAAGTGAAATCTGCTGCCGTCACCGCATTTCGCTCCGCAATCGGAAGTTATGGCAGACATTTTTGTTCTGAACGCCATCATTATTTACCCCATGACAGGTCATTCAACGCATCGATAGGCGAACATCAGGAACGCATGCCATTGGCTTCGTTAGAGATAATAACGGATGCTCTTCTAGAGATAATGGAAGCGTGCATGAAAAACATTCCAAATTGCGATTGGCTTCAGCAGTGGACTGAACTGTCCAAGTCTTTTGCATTCCGATATAATCCCGCTCTGCAACCACGAGCTATCATTGTTTTTGGTTGTATATGTAAATCAATTACCGATCAAGAAGTTAAACAATTGTTGCGAATTTTAGTCAAAGCTCTGGAATCATTTCAAGATCTTCAACTAATTGAAGCTATAATCATGGGTCTCACTCGTCTCCAACCATTGTTATCTCCTGAATCGTCGATACATCGCGCACTGTTTTGGGTCGCCATATCTGTATTACAATTGGATGAAATGACGTTATATGCGTCAGGTTTAGCTTTACTCGAACAGAATTTGCATACACTTGATTCGCAGGGAATCTTTGAAAATAGTACGTTAAGGCACATAATGATGTCAACTCGAGAACCTCTTGAATGGCATTTCAAACAACTCGATCATTCAGTTGGACTCAGTTTCAAATCAAATTTTCACTGCGCTCTTGTCGGACATTTAATTAAAGGGTTCAGACATCCAACACCGACGACAGTTTCACGAACAGCGAGAATACTAAATATGTTGTTGGGTATAATAGCTAAACCGCATAAACGCGATAAATTCGAAGTGACTACTGATAGCGCTGCTTATCTCAGTGCGTTAGTGTCTGTGTCCGAAGAAGTACAAAGTCGTTGTCATCTAAAACATCGCATCACAAGACTGGTTTCTGAATCCACTTCTACTAAAAATCTGAATTCAGATTTACAACAAACGGTATCAACAAACACATCGTCTAATACAACAGTTTCATCGACATCACCGAAGAATCCTCCGACAACACCAACTCAACAAACACCATCTCCGACACCACTACCCTCTCCGTCAACTTCGATGTCTTCGTGCGCGAGTCAACCCACGCAAACCACTATAATTCCTATGAGCTATACTATGCATCAGTTGCATCCACAGTCACCATCGACTAACTCTTCACATCCAAGTACTCCAACAAACAGGAGACAAAAATCTTGGGATTTTCTCGATCAAAATGCGATTGCAAACGCGAAACTGGTTAAATCAGACACAACTCCTCTGCAACAACATCTTCAGCAAGCGTTAGCTCAACCACATAAAGATCCGGCTAAGCATTGGAAAAGCTTAGACATTGAAGCTGCAAATAACTTTAGGCCAGTGTTTCGCACACAGAGAAGCAGTTCAATGCCGACACCAAAAGTACACAAAAGTATTAATACTTCGGTATCGAGTGGTAGTGTTGTGGCGATGCCTGATAATACCAGCGCTCCGAGTAGTCGTGGAAGAGGTTCTCCTGAAGATAGCACTATCGCTGCCGACGATTTAGACGAAAACGGAAGGATAAGGGAAAAGAACCGCAACTCTAGAGTTTCAGTTTCCAATGAAGATAATGTGTTAATAGATCCCGATGTTTTGGCTGACTTCCCACTACAAGCGCTTATATTAACAATACTCGTAAGTTAATCTAACGTTACAAATAAACATTACATTTTACCCATACTTTCATAAAATTAATTCTTAATTCAAATTATATTTCAAGTCAATCTAAATTAATGCGATAAATTTAATAATCTTAACTAATTTTAATCAAATTCAAAATACTAAGATCTAATTGAATATTTTTATTTATTAATTTTAAAGGCTACTCTTGTTCGTAACACAACGGATGAAAATGAGATGAGAATTTTATACGAATATCTGGCTGAAGCTTCTGTAGTATTTCCTAAAGTTTTCCCAGTCATGTAAATGCAACTTAAAATTTTGTTAACCGCTTTTATTAATTAATATTTTTATATTGAACGCAGACATTCATTACTAGACGCCAAAATTACGACTGTATTATCATTATGTCACGATCAGGTCATTCTAAGTGCTGTTCAGTGCATCATACAAAACATGATAGCGTGCGAAGAAGCGCAACAACAGCCACACTATTTGCAGAGTATGTCCAGTTAATAGTTATTTGATCGTAAATGATTAATCAAATCAAATTAAATTAATTTGAATTTTGAATGATAGCATTTGGTTTTGGCGGACTGTGGAGATTTGCGGGACCTTTTTCTAAATCTTATCAGTCAAATCTTGATAACGCGGAACTATTTGTTAACTGTTTGGAAGCTATGGTTGAGACGTGTCTACCCATAGATGACGGAGATATTCGGGAATTGGAATATCCGAGCACTTTAAGCGTGTCATCAACAATGAATCTCTCGTCATCGATGTCTAGTTTAACGCTCGGTTCGCCCACAGAGAAAGAGCTCAATACGTCAGAGTATCACTCAAATACGGTTTCGGTTTCAAGTGTGGCCACTAATGACATCAAGTTAAGGCACACTACGCCTTCAAATCAGCATCAATTCGTTAAACAAAGAAGCTTTAAGTGTAAAGGATCTAAAAATAATAGCAAATGAGCCTATGATTGAAGTTAATCTAATTTGTAAATAATCATTTAAATTAAATTATGTTAACACTATTGTTGACACTATTGTTGACACTGTTGTCACTGAAATATCATAATTGTTGTTAAATTGATCTCAAGTCTAATGAGATGCCAAATCATATTCAATATATTAACACATATTAACGTTATGTTATATAAGTTATTAAATATTAAAAACACATTTTCATACAAAAAAGTTACACAAATATTTGAAATTTTTATGATTATTGCGAAAAGATATTTATTAGGAATGTATGTAATAATATGTAATATTTTTAAACAAACTTAACTTTTAATTGACTCGAAGATTGTATTTTTGGAAATGTTTTAAATCATAAACGAATGAATAGATATTATTGACTGAAATTGAATAAAATTTTAGTTAAACTTAATAATGAAATGTTATAAATACCTAATATAACATGTGATTGCATATACTGACCGTCATCAGTGTTTGGTTGTACACAATTAAATGTGAATACTGTAGTGATGTATAAATAGCAGAATTACAAACTTATTTTATTTTTATTTCTATTTTCAAAATATTTTTTAAACTATTTTATTTTTATTTTTGTTT
>JAQGAW010001833.1:0-17277 GCA_034698025.1 Phthiracarus crinitus
ATAAATATTGTGCGTTACATTCAAATTTAAAATAATATACATTATACTTATTACATCAGCTCCTCATTAAGAAGGAGTTGTGTTTTTTGCGTTTCCTGGAAGAGTAAATTAAAGTGAAAGCATATTTAATCACAATAAAACCATTTATATATATATATTAAATTTTCTTAAGTGCGCAACAGATAGAGGTAAACAATAATATGTAAGCGCATGTCACATTTGTTGTCGTAATATAAATATTTAATCACAATATAGTTACATTAATTAATACGACGCGATCTGTGTTTTTTTACATAATACAGTATTTTATTTATTGGTTTACAGTACGTAAACATTTAAAGGCACACTAATTTCTTGCGTTTTTGCAACAGTTAGTGTGAATTTTTTGTGGTCAGTGAAAGAAATGCGGGCTCCGGAAATAAATGCAGGCGCGGAAAAAAAAGTATTGTCATGTGGGTCTCTATTCGTATGTAAAACTTATATCTGAATTTCTATTTGAGAACTCAAGTAAGTGTGATATTTATATTTAGAATGCTACAAAAATTACCTCTGTTTATGCATTACATATTTCAAGATATAAGTATGTGATAAAATTCACAAAAAATAATTTTGTAAGAGTACCTTAATTTATAAGATTTATAAATTTCCTGTGGATAGTCCTGGAATAAAAAGAACCAAAAACGGGAAGGCGTCCGGGAATATATTTTTAAATAGCATTTAAAATTAAAATGAATATTATAATATATTTTTAAGTTAAAGCGCCAAAAGAGTTATCTGTATATTTCATCAAGTTTTTTAAATAGAAAAAGATCATTTAAATTCAAATATTAATAATAAAATAAATACTTATTATTAATGAAACTACTTTTTTAATTATATTACATTTTCTATTTTCATACATTATCTTAACTCTGAAGACAAAAAGAAGGCTTTTATACTGTTAACTTTTTTGGTAAATATATTAAAATCGAGAATTGTTTAGCACATACGGGATTATTTTAAGAAAATTCCAAAATTGGGAAAAAACAGGAAAATAAAACTACTTTTGAATGCTTTGATTTAATTAGTATAAGTTTACATCTTAATCTCCAGGTAATGGAAATAATACTTTAAAAAACTCCAATAGTTCGAAATATGATATCTCGTAGCCCTCGAAGACAATAAGACTAGTCTACTGTAAAACAACACTGTAGTACAAGAAAGCCATATTCTATTTAATTTAAAATTTTATAGAAATGTTGTTTGTTGTGTTTGTCATACGTTGTCTTTGCCATTAGTGCATCAAACATTCACTCGTCATTGTACCATAAACTAAGCTTATGTTTTCACTATAACTCAATATTATCTTCAAAGTTATCATTCTATTTATGATTATAAACACAAAATGACTTTTCTAAATGATTACGATATAAAATAATATAAATATTTAACTTCACAGTAAATAATAAACAGTTACTGCTACTGATAATAAAATAGAATAGAATATATTGAATAAGATATATTGGCATTTAACGTAACGCTAAGTTTCCATTAAAAATAAAATGTGATACAATAAAGATGGCACATATAGTTTAGTAAAGTTTATTATAGAATATCAAACAATGATAAAAATTATTTGCAAAAATATTTTAATTAATATTTATTTATAATACAATGTTTATATCAATTTTATTTATTAGTTTTGTGGATTAATAGTTAAATAAGTTCAGTATGGAATATTGATCACTACTTTGATAACTATTTCAAAACCAAATCATTTATTGGCAATAATATTGAAAAAATCTATCGTTATTCGATACGTGATGATAGATTTATAATATTTTCAGACCATTTTAAACATCAATTGAATTCATTAAGTGTTTGAATTGATTTCATGACAGATTTTGAAATAACTAAATATTTAGCAAAGTTTTCAAATCTAGAATATCTTTTAGCTGTGACTTTCTTTTAGACAACAACAACTTTATTGAATTATTAAACTGATTGTTTTAAATTGTTTGCTTTTAAAGGTATTATAAATTAGGTGTTTGACTGCTCCTATAAATGATGCATTTGGTAATGGCTTTCATTCAATTCAAAAATTAACGATAACTCTTTCAAAAATAATCGATAATTTTGAATTTTTAAAAAGCTGCAAATACTTAACTTATTTGAAAATAAAGCATTCTTTATATACTTATTCGGAAAACATACCGATAGCTCTTAAATATTTTGATGAAATAGAGTTTGAAAATATTCACTTATATTTACCACAACTTAAGAATATGGATATCTTTATTAGTTTACCGACAAAACTAGAATATTTGAGTACTATTATGAAACATTTAGAAAAATTACCAAAATTATGTGATTTAAAAATTGGTGATACGGATGGAAATGTTGATGACTATGACTATTGGATTGTCATTACAAATAATATCATATCGTTTTTTGAAAATTGTTTATGTTTTAGAAGATTTGGTATTTATTCGAAAAAAGCGAATATTAAATCAAAAATTGAAAAATATATTCAACGTAATCATAAAAAAATACAATTTAAAATTTTAAATCCCAATAATATTTAATAATAATGGCAAATGTTTTAAAGTGCTTGTAATTTTATTAATGTAATGTCATTTTAAAAATTAGATGTATTTTTTTATTTTCATATACAGATAATAAAGAATAACGGTAACTGCTAATAAAGATATAGTGTTTGTATATGTTTACATGTGCAGTTTATATTAATATTGAAACGATGTGGTTTCCCACAGAAGTTTCGATATTCCGCCACAAACTAACGCTCACACTCTGGACACGCAAATCAATCAAACAGTCTCACAATTGAACTTAAACTTCAAATAAGGAATAAAAACAAATCAATATCTTAATTAATATATATTTTATTATTAAAATCAAATAATAATGCGGTTAATAATACAATCAAATTAGTAAAATTAGCTCAAAGTGTGTGTTCAGAAAAGGCCTCGATTATAATGTGTACACCAATTTTATACCGATTTATTAACATTACCTTTGTAGGCGTTCCATAACAGACACGTTTAATGTAAGGAAAATTTCTATTGGATATGGACAACATCTCTAAATATATGAACCAATGATTTTTAAAAGGGCTTGGTTTTACCTAAGAGTCTAATGTTTAATTTATGTGACATATACGAATTCCGTTGTATTCAAAAGTTAAAATTGAATACTAAGGAAACTTTAAAATTTATATGTCACTTCTAATAGTCTCGACATCTGTCCTTATAGGTCCAGTTTAGACATAAATTTACTTAATTAAAGGCATCATTACAATATCCTATCCTTACAAATAAACGTCTCTGCTTACAAGTAACTTTAAAATTATAGTGTTAATTATGAACTTTATAAATATTAAATTAAAAATATATAATAATGATTGATTATAAAATGCAAATTAAAAATTTCTATTTGTGGGATATTTTTTTATTAAATAAATAAGAGGTTTTTTTTGGTTTTTTTATATAAATTTTATAATTTTTTTTGTTTTATTTGTTTATATAATTATAATATAGTTGATTGTAATAATCCAAATAGGTTTAACATAATTTTACTTTAAAGAATATTTGAATAAATATTTCATAGGAGAAACTTATGATAATTTAATTAATTTAACATATATTATATTAAATATGTAAGTTTAAATTGATTATTATTATATAATACTAGAATTAATATTCAATTTGGTATAAAATATTATTTGATATATATTTTGTTTAAAAAAAGTTTTGAAAATTTTTTTTGATTTTATGATTTCTGTGTTATTATAATATAGTTTCAAAAATTAAACATTTTTATATATTAAACGAATAAATGCTTAATCTATGATGAAAATAAGATAAAGAGTTATTTAACTGATTACTAGCGTTATTCCAACTTGATTGCGTCGAACTTCTGTTGAAAATGTAGTTGATTATTACTGTACGTATCTGTTGCAGCATTATTTCGGATATTTCCAAATGTTGTGCGTAATGTGCTGACATGTTGTTTTCATAATCCGCCATCTCTGGTATTTGTATATTCAATAGCTCGCAAATAAATTTCAATTGTGTTCTTATGTTGTATGAAATCTGGTGAATTCTGTTCAATGGTGTCAAATTAATAATGTCCTGTCTCGTAATTCTTTGATTTCGGCGATATATTCCGTCATAACGCCTAACGAATCTATGTCTCATGTTATAGCTCTCTTTCGATTAATAGAATTAATTCGATTATATTTATAATAAGTCTTTGTTACTATTTTAAGTATCTAAGTTGAACAATTATTCCTATAACGATAAAAAAAGGTTATAATTTATTTTATATAAGTCATTAATAATTTAAGATTATTAATTTACAAGTAAACAGTAAGAATTTATATTAAAATATTACAACTCAATTATTTGATTAAATAATAGATCCAAGATGAAACAAATTGTTTGACTCATGCGGTTTTATTATGAATAATCGGTTTTGTTGTAACTTAATATATGATTGTAGTTAGACAAAAGGTATTTTAGTTTTTGCTATTTATTTTTACATAAACTTTATGATAAAAGTGTTTTTATTAGGTAGATAAGATTTATTTGTCTAATAATCGAATAACTAGAAAATTTTATGATAGTTATAATAAATTACAATATATATGATTTAAACATCACGAAATTGAAACATTTAACACAAATTACCAATATAAGTTTTAATAATTTTTGGTTTTAAAGTTATTTGGGTAATTTTATCTGACATATTTTTCTATTAAACTTAGTTAGTATTATACCATTAAATAATTAAAAACTTCAATTTGCACAGCATGAATCTAATATAATTTTACATAGATAAACACAAGGTATATATTTATTAAATAGAATATATTTTAATCTTGGCTAGAATAATTTAATTAAAAAAACTAGGTAATTATTTCATATATTGTTTTCTATAGTTTTCTTTAGAAGTTAAGAAAAACAGATATATTATCTTGTTTTTCGGTTTTGCTGTTTGGCCTTAAGATAAGTATTTCTTATTTTTAAATAAGTATCAGTTTTCCATTGGTCAAGTCAAATAGTTTGTCCTGTTTAGAGTATATGTAAATATTATGTTAGTGAAGGGTCTCATTTTGTAAGACTATATACGTTTTCATCTATAATTTGTCAACAAAATATAACTAAAATGGGTTTTTAAATTTTTTGCACAGGTGGATTGAAATAAAAATTTTTTTATATATAGACCCAATAATGTTCTATTATTTTTAGTTAAAAATATTTTTGGCTCGGGCGATGAAATATAATAAATCTATTTAATTTTAATTTTGTCAAATTATTCCACTCAGTTACGTATTATATGTTAGGGAACATTTATTACACTATTGACCACTTTTATTACTTTATTGACCATCTGCTAGTATTCTCACTACTAACATGTTCCGGGCGAAAACATATTATTGTTATTATAAACTTTGTGCAAATCATTGTTAAAGTTTGAACATTTTCATTTATAATAAAATATAATTTTTTGATTTATTGTCTAAAATGATGAAAAAAATTATTAAAGGAGTATCAAAAGTGTCCTTACGTAAAGGTGGTAAATGAAAAAGAAAAAGTGTTAGAGTTGATTAATTGAATCAATCCCCAATTGAATCGGAATCACAAAATTTTAATATCCTCTCAGATGGTGAGTTAAACATTTAAAAATATTAGTTATTATCTAAAATAATATTATTAATTTTCATTCAAATTTATTCTTTTTTAAAATTTTGTATTTTAATAATTTAACGTATTTTATAATTTATCATTCAACTATTTTACTCCTATATTACTCTAATTCCATATTTTTTTATTTTAAAAACTTATTAGATATATATTTATTAGATTTAACTTAATTATATTGATATAAAAAAATTTAAAGTTTTCCTTTTATCAAAATAATGATTGTTATCTTTCAATTTTAATTTGAATATAACTTTTAATTATTATGCCGGTTTTGTTAAATAAATATTGAATTTGAAGTTATATTATATAAAGAAAATAATTGATTAAAAGCATTTCGAACATCTAATAATTATCTCCATATACAAAAACAAAAAACAATTTAGAAATAATAATTAAGCAATAAAGTGTTTTGCAAAATTATTTAATTAGAATGTAATATCCATCAAATTTATTCTAAAATTTTATTTATTGAGACTTATTTTACTATAAATATTTAACCTTATAAAAAATTGTTGGTTATATATAAAAACTTATTATTTCTTTAATTAACTATTATCGAATTAATAATCTAAATAAATTTTTATTAATTAATAATTTGCTATTAAATTTTTGCAAGAATATCCTATGTTTATGGCTATATTCTAATAAATTAAGACTTATTATTTTTAATGATAATAATGTTAGATATTTTAAGAAGGCAATTGATAATATTTTAATAGCCTAATAATTTTCACAAATTTTATAAAATAATATCAGTCATTGGAAAGGAGGTAAAAATGATTTGAACTTTAAATTGTGATATCTGTTCGTTATTGTTAAGAATAGATAATAACTTTTATATTTATTTTAATACAATTATGATAATATAATCATTTTCAAATAAAACTTAGATAACATAAACATAAAATTGAAGATTAAATTAATAAATGAATTTTAAAAGAATAATTGAATTATAAAAGTAATAAATATTTTAATTTATATGTTATAATATAAATTTTATATTTTTGGTTATTATTAACTTTGAATTTTAAATACTTAATGACGTAACAATAATCGGATTTCTTTATAAATTTGATATAAATTATGATTTTATTGATATATTTTAATGATTATTATATTAAAGAAATGTCTCAAAGAACACAAAATATTTCTGATGATTTAAGTACAGCTCAACAATCTAATGTTGAAACACCGGCAAATATAATAGATGATTTGGTTAGTAATATATATTCAAATGTAAAGTATTAATTGTTTCCATATATTTAGCAAAATTCAACAATTGCTAGTAACACTATGCAACAATTGGTCTCACGTGGAAAAGTTATGAGAAAAGTCGCTAACTATGTATTAATTATTTTTATTTTAAAATATTAACATTTATATTCTGATTATTTTTTTATGATAAATTTAAGTTAACTAAAACAACGGAAATAAGAAGTTTACGTAAACAAGTTTACGAACCAACTGTAGAACAGGTTCTTAGTAAGTGTTTAGTAATCTTTAATTTATAATTTTTATAATAATTTTAAAAAATCCTAATATAGTAATTCAAGATATACCATCGGATTTCGATGAAAATCCGGCAAAATATTTAATTTTTTATGGATTATCATTCATTAGAGATTAATAAATTTTTAATAATAAAGAGAAAACAACCTCAAACACAGACCGAGAAACTTAATGATTTACAACGAATAGAACGAGAAAAAGTAGAAAGACTTGAAAACAGAATGACTTCAAATAAAGTACAAAAAAAATGTTTTATAATATTTTATAATATACATAATTTTATATTAATAAACAAATAATTTAATTATTTACGAATAAATTTAGGTCGTTACAAATAATCAAACTCGAAAACAAAGTGTTTCAAAAAGACCAAAAACAAAGTCTCAATTAAAATCTATGGAAACAAATACAGTAAAAGATTTGAACAATAGATCAACAACTCTAAGAACTGGACGGGCGTATTCTCCTGATACTCCACCTGTAGAGATGAGGTCAGGTCCAGTTATTATTCAAAAACAGACAAATATGGTAAAGAGTAAAACTCAAATCGAGTTATCAAACCTCCCAAAGAATCGATATTCTACTATATTGTGTCTCAATCATTATAAATAATTATAAAATAATAATAAATATACCACGAAATAATAAGCAAATTTTGTGACGAACACCCGTTTTCGGATGGACAATCTTTTGAACATGGAGTTAAGGTAGTTCGTCATATTCGAGATAAATATTACGAAGTCAAATGGATAAATCATCCTGACGAGGAAAATTCAGAAGTAGATATTAAGGACATTAGCGAAGGTGCTATGCGTCGATATAATATAGACATGGGTACTGAAAAGGGACCGAGAGGTGCATTTAAATCGCAGGGATCTTTAATGGCTGTTGATAATTATATTGATACTACTGAAATAATTCGATTGTATGCTCCGGCTAATAGTGTTATTGATGACATCATAAACGAAAGTGTCAATGACGGTACTCTTGAATTAGAGAATGAATTTGGTTTTTCAACATTTGAGTTTATTGGGTAGTTTAATAAATTGACAATTATTAAATAGACAATTAATAAATTAGTATCTTATATCTAGCAACGAAAAATATTACAGTGACGATTTAGAAATGTTATTTTGGAGGAATGATCGAAGTAAATGGAATGCACTCATTGATACTCAACGATACAAAATTTTAACACAGCTTTATGGGTCGAATGCTATGGACAAATCGGAATTATCTGAAGTTAGTAAGGACCTAAATATTTGCGAATATTATTTTAGTAGATTAAGAAATATTCGAAGTTTAATGGTTAAAGCAGCTGATGAGTGAAAAACACCTTTTGTATTAATGATTACTCTAAATGGTAAAAACTGTGATCACGATTCATTTAGCCACGTTAGAGTGTTATGGCTAGAAGGAGAACCAAATAGACGAGAAAGTAATAAAATTAGATAATGCTATAAATTATTATTTATTTAAAATAAACAATTCTAATTAGTGTTCATGTATGAACCTCACGTCAAAGAGAAAGCAAATGAGACAATACCAGACGCTGTATGTAAACTTATGGCAGAAAGCAGTACCTTGCATTTACCCTTAAAGGTTACATATGGTAATCAAATGGCTTCAAAAGATTGTTTGATTCGCTGTATTCGATTTCTTGCGAATAAAATCGATTACATGAATCTAGAAAGTTTAGAGTATTTTGACAAAGTGTGGTTATCTAGAAAATAAAGGTTTACAATAACATTTCATCTAAAAATTTAAATTAATTATTTCTATTAATCAAATGTATTTCGTTTATAAGTATATTATCCTATTATTGACCAACTATTCTAACCTAATATTTTATTGAATTAATTTTTTAATAATATGCAAATTGTTTTTGATTTAATTTTTTTTTTGTAATCAAAACGAGCTTAATTTAACAATTTAATTTTCTAATTATCAGCTTTTATTAATCACATGTTACTCAAGTTATTATATTAATTTTTAGCATTTTGTTTATGAAATAATAAATCAATAAACTCATATTTACCTATATTTTACATTATGTATTTTTTTAAAAGAAATTAATTTGAATTATATATTTAAAATATGATATTCTGAAAATTTGGTTAACCATTTATAATTTCTTTTCGCACAGTTAGATTTTTCTATTAATTGGTTAATAGGTAATCAAACTATGTATAGATACATAAGTATTCAGTTTTGGCTCGACTGTGGTTGATTGCACAGATGAATATTCCTGAAAACTGTTTATAATGATCGTAACACATATATAATTGTTTTAAAAATCATAATTTTTTTGGTTCCATAATACTTTATTAAATATAAGAATATTCATTGATTAATAGCTATTAGTAGCTTTGCTTTTTTTTATCGAGTAAAATATATTTTTCTATATTGCAAAGCAATTTTTTTATTACAAAAATATATTTTGATTTTCTAATAAAAAGACATCTTGTTTGATTATATTATAGAATATTCGCAATATATGGATATTGATTTTTCAAATTTCGGTAGAAATTATCGTTTAATAATTGAATATACTAAATATTTGTTTAAAGTAATTGAATTTATATAATATTCAATTTGTATTCATTTCGTAAGGAAAGATTAAAATTAAATTGAAATTTAACTGAGTAAACATTTATATGGCCATATAATACTTTTTATAGATTTATCTCAAACAGTGATAAAATTAATATATAATTATAATTATAGATCCAGATTAAACTGATCGAAGAGATGGGTTAAATTTATCAAAAATATGAATGTTTAGCGATCAATGCTCAGTTAAAGATAAAATTGAAATAAAGTTACGCAAAAATAAGATTTAAAATATAAAACAAGTGTCAAACACATATTAAAATAGTGTCAAAACTTAACAATTGTCTGATTTATTGGGTAAAATAACATTTAAATTAAACAAATCCATAATATAATTAATTTTTTTAAAAAAATATTAAGGAATTATTTTATTATTTGCTATGAGTATAATATGTCTATTATTTATTTCCTCAAAGCAAAAGCTAAATGCAATTGATATTAAAATTGTAAAAGCAAAAATAAGATGGAAATTATTTAACCTATTCAATTGAATGATATTCGGATTGCTCGAAGAATTTTATTTTCAATTTTATATAATAACGATTCTAACAATAAAGTTAATTTGCTTTAAAATTTTATAAATCGTAAAATTTTAAGAAAATTTAATTATCAATTAATTTTAATTAGTCACGATTATTTTCCAATAATATAGAACTATCAAATATATTTAAATTTTAAAATTTTAATAAAATTTTATATTGCAGTTTTTAACTTATAGATAGTGTTGTTTCGCTTTTTGGAGGAAAAATAAAATCGAAAATATATTTTACTTTTACTTTCGCTAAAGCGAAAGAAAAATACAATTTAAATTAATATTTACATTGAAATTACAATTGATATTAGAATATAAATTAAAAGCAAAATTAAAATACAATTGAAATAATAAATTTTTCTAAAAGTAAAAGTAAAAGAAAAGCTAAATTAAAATTTGGACGTAAAACAACACTTCTTATAGATAAACATAAGCGCCAAGCATGACATTAATGACCTAAGGACTCTAAGTGCTTACGTGATTAGATACGAGTCTAGGTTCTTAAAAACTTTTAAAGTTCTAGTTCAGGTTCTGCTAATTAACAGCTTGTCACGTTAGATTCAAGTCCGAGCCCAGAAAAGTTAGAACTTGGGACTTAAATTAATAAAAATTATACGTAATTTACTCAAATTTACAGATAAAGATAATATTTTTAAAAAACTTAATTTTATTTAATTTTAACAACATATATAGGCAAAGGTTAGACATGGTTCTTAATAAAAAAGCATTACTAACTGAAGATAAATATATATAAGTGCTCTGTTTAATTTTATATTATTATAACTTAGGTCCTGATCCATGTCCGTGACCCTGCCTTAAGACACCGATCTGGATCGAATCCTTGAAAAAACTTTACGTTCAGGTCCCAAAATAGTTTTTTGGTCCCAGGTTCGGGTCGTGGGTTCCTTTAAGAGCACTCAAAGACCCGAAGCTGTTCTAATAGTATTTATAAAAAATTTAGCTATAAATTAAGATAAATTACTATAGCTACAAAAGTTAAATTGAAATCTGAAAATATAATATATTTATTTATAAATGTATTTAAGAATCAATTATTGCTAAATTATATCGTGTAATTTTTAAAAATTTATCATCTCTATTTACATTGTACAAATGTTTTATTAGATAATTTTGCAAAAATTGGAGTTGTTATGCAAATTGTTGAATGCGATGAAACTCATTTATGGACACGTAAACATAATAAGGTAGTTATAATTATTGTATATGAGGTTTGAATAAATTTTGTTAGGTTAGGTTTGGTTAGGATATGAACATATTTGCTTAAGTTTGGATAGATTTCGTTATAAAAGCATTTTGGTTATTAAGTTTACGTTATGTTTGGTTTAGTCTAGATTAGGTTAGGTTAGAAAAGGTTAGGATTGATTTTGTTAGGTTAAGTTAGGATTCGTTAGGTTAGGTTAGGTTAGGTTAGGTTAGGATAGGTATTGATAGGTTTGGATAGGCTTGGATAAGTTTGGTTATGTTATCTTAGGATTGGTAAGGTTAGGTTAGATTAGGTTAAGTAATGCGGATTTTTTATTGGTATTTGTCGATCAATTAATGAATTATTTGATTCACCCGTTCTTAAACGAAATTATCAAGAACTAACAAAAATAATTGTTAAAAATTTCGAGCATAAGACCATTATTTGTTCTGATATGTGGCGCGAATATAACAAACTAAACTCAAATAATTTCATACATTATCGGGTAAACCATAAAAAAGATTTCGTTAGATAAGAAAATGGTGTTAAAGTTTCAACCCAAAAGTGCAAACGTCTGTTGTTGACTTAAAAGATTTTATCCCATGCACTATATCTAAAGACAATTTAGTTTCACATTTGGATAAATATATGCACTTTAAGAAATTTAAAGTGAATTCAATCTGAATGCGTTTTGAATTGTTTTTAGAACATATTTTGTGGTATATAGTGGTCCAAACGCATGTTCTGTACAACAATATTCTAATTAAATTTGTATTTATCGACTTAAAGCTATATAAGCATTGTAAATAAAAAATTTTCTATTCGTTTTTTTAATTGTTGGGTAAATTATCTTTATTTCTACTTCAATAAGTGGAATGTAACCCATTTATTTATTAAGTTGTTGGACAATTATATTTTAATTTTATTTTTAAGAAAATATTAATTTTTCTAAGTATTTTTTTTAATGAAAAAACTTTTTATTTTTATAAAATATTGTTGTAAATAGCACGTCGGTAAGTGTATTATGAATTTTTATTCAGTTGTGTTTTAACTTTCGTCGAGTCAACATCACATAATTTGTTGTTAAGCGAACTCTCAAAAGAATTATATATGCAAATATAACTACGCGTTTGATTGATTTTCAATCGAAATATTTTTACTCGAAATGTTATTTTAAAGAAGATTTGATCCATTTAAACCGTAATTAAATCATTATTAAATAGATTTTAAAGACATTTTTGATTATTTTAACCAAATTATAGTCAATTTTAAATTTATTATTTGTCATTTTTAGACTATTTTAAGCCTTTTTTTATACATTTTTAAAAAATTTTAGTTGATTTTATTTGACATTTCTTTGACCATTTTTGGTAAATTTTTAGCTTCTTTAAAACAGACTCCTAACCCTTTATAATTTAAAGAAAAAATTCCGTAATAAATATAAAGACCGGTCTATACACATACGTACGGACATCCCAAATCCAATAGCTCCTTTAGTTAAACCGAAATAAAAATTCACATTATTATACTTGAATGTCACAACTCAACGATTTATCTGAGAAATAAAACAAATTTATGCTAGTTGAAATTATAATATCTATTAGAAAACTTATAAAATTAAATTAATTAAAATAAACTCTTTTATTTTATATATTACATGATAACTTTATTTCTTTTAATCTTTTCAAAACATCTTCAACTATAATATAATTGTGGTGAATGCAAAAGTAATATTAGTTGAGAGGTATATGAACTCCTATATAAATATAGTTGTTTCTATAAATGAGGAAGAATGGTTTTAAAAAGAACCATTAGAACTCACGGAAATATCAATATAAGGGAATATAACCATATCTAAAGGAAAAAGACTTATTTATTAAATTAGATTGAAAAGTTTCAAATAAACTACAATTCTTTTTGCTTACTTTAATTAAAGAAGCTAATGGATTTAACATGCGTGTGACTGTGTTCCTGCGTGTGTTTGGGCCGTTCTTTATATTTATTATGGGAATTTTTCTTTATATTAATAAAATGATAGGAGTTTTATTTATGAAAAAATGTGTTAAAGGAATATAACAAATGAGCTAAAATGGTCCAGGAATGTAAAAAATAGCTTATTATAGTCTAACTATGACAAATAATAAAATAACACTGGACTAAAATAGCTTTTTAAATAAATTATTTAATGATAAAAATAGGATAAAAGTCTATCAAATATTGTTTTAAATAAAATTAAATTTGTTTAAAATAAAATATGTAAAATTTCGTGATTATACAAATCACACGCTTAATAATATAAGCATGTATAATAATTTTAAATGTTTGTTTAGCAACAATTTTTGTAATGTTAACTCGACGAAAGCTATTTCAATAGACAATAATTAAGAGGTTCCCAAAATATCTTTCGCTACCCAAAATAAAGTCGTAGATATAAAAAATGGGTCGCATCCATTTCTTACATTAGTATTTGGTAGCAGCTTAAAGTTATCTATTATTCTTTAATAAAAATTAAATTTATAAAAATCTAGATTTTTGATAATTAAAGCAATTAAATATAGGGACAATTATATTTTACAATTTTTAGGCAAAAAATTTCTAAATATTGAGAAATTGAACCTCTAAAAATAGTATTTAATGTGAATGAAATCGTTTTAAAAATTTATCAAAATAACATTAAAAACTGTAAATTTTATAAATAAATCATACCTTGATCAATCAAAAGTACTAAATTATAAACAATTGGATAGGGCTAAAATATGAATAATTTGGATTTGTTGTGTATTTTGATTATAAATTTTACATAAATAATCATTTCAATTAAATTTCGATATTTTCAGAGAAAAAAATCAATTTTGTTATTATATTGATATTGCTTTTGATCAAAATTATAATTAAAACTTTTTAAAATTTGAAAGTTGTCAAAATAAAAGAAATAAAAATTAAAATCAATTATATTTTTGATTTTCAATTTTATTTTAATTTTAAATAAAAGCGATACATAACTTAATTTTTACAAATAAAAATAAATTTTCGATTAAGACTAATAAAATTTACAAATATAAACATAATAAATTATAGTGTTTACTGAGTTGATAGGATAACTTTGGATATTTATAAATACATTGTAAATCGAAAATAATTCTATTTAAAAAATATAATATCAAATCTAATGAATATATATTTTTGATTGAAAACAATGTTAAAATCTATTTTCCATGCAATAAACGACTCATTAATATAGATAGCAAATTAGAGGAAGAGTTCATTATTCAGAGGGTGAAAAAACAATTTTAAAAATTGTAAAGCAAAATTTTTTGTTATTAAATGGGAAAAAATAATTATTTTTGGTTAGATTTATAAAATAGGATTTAAAATTTAAAAACTTTTTTCTTTTTTTAAATTAAAAGTTTCTGAATAATTAATTATATTTATCTTTCTTTTCTTTTATCAATTAAATGCGTAAAATTAAAGAAAAATATTTCAACTGCAGCACTCTTTATAAAGTGGTGTATTAATTAAATAAGAGCTGAATTATAACAAATGGCTGGTCTAATCGTTTGGTACAAATAATGTGCCTGGTAACACATCTTTCTTTTAAGCTTTAATTGATTCGTGTAAGAGTTATCGGTTGTCATTGGAAGGATGTTAACTGTTGTATCTACCGAAACTGGAACATTAACAACATTACCTTTAATCGAAAATTGTCGATCGCATTTACTTAGTTCTCTTATTTGCATGAATGGTATACGCGGTGAAACCAAACGAATTTCTACTTCTGTGATGTCTTGTAATTCTACAGGTTTTCTGGAAAACTAAACCCATTTACTTTAGAATGAGTTGAAAAATTTCTATTAACAATATCACGATAACAACTAATACAAAAGTTTAATTATGCTACAAAATGATTGCAGGAAATTTCTTTCAATATCATTCATCATAAGCGTTTTACTAAAAACTGTACGTATTGAAGAGTCAAAAAATAGACCAAAACATGAGTGACATATTATTTTTGGACCTTTCTTAATGTTTTATTCATATTAATTTGTAAGAACTTCTAACGTTATACTTTCTTTTAATTCACAACATTTTATTTTCTTCGAAATTCTATCGTCTTCTCTTTCTAGATGTCGACGCTTTATAATATTTCTTAAAATCTTTCGCGCATCTATATTTCGTTTTTGTTCGAATTATTGTCGTTCATCGTCAAGTCTTGCAAGTTTATGCGCTTCTTTATCTCGTTTTCTTTCCATTATTCGCCTTTCTTAGTCTTATCTTGCAAGTTTATGCAATTCTGTATCAGAGTGTGGTTCTTTTTGTCGTATTAAAATGTCATTTCTTCGTTCGATATTCGATACACTTTATCATTCAATTTCGTAACATTTATATTCTAAATCCATTCTTAATCTTCTCATACGTTCATTTGTCTTTAATTTTTTCAGATCATTTTCTGTTAAATTATTTTCATAAAAAGATAAATTGAAAAAGTTTTAAGATAATATTTTGTTTAAAATAGTATAACTAATTTACAACAAAAACAGAAATTTTGAAATTTTATATGGTAATAAATGATAATAAATTTTAAATTGACTCCTACTTAAATTTATAATAATAAAGAATATTATTGCCAACACTGAAAAAATTTGAATTATTTGTTTTAGATTATTAAAAAAATAGAAATAAAGAGAAACTTTATCGTATAATAAAAATAGTCTTCTATTATAAAAGGAGACATCATAAATACCACCACCCAAAGAACCAATTATGATATTAAAATTCTTATACAGCAAAATTAGGGAGAAACTAGATAAGACAATTGATTCCAATGAGAAATCAATTATTTAATAATTCCCGTGACAGTTGTGGACACCGTGAAAATTTCCCCCAATTTATTGCCGAAGAATGGTAACCGTTGGAGAAATTTGGCAGATTACTGTGGTTACATTATATTTAAACAGATTCCTATTTTCTCTAGATTCGTATCTTCAAAAATACTCCTATTATAAAAATCCAACAATAAACTTTTTCAAAAAAGACTCGTATCATAAAAATCCACTTATTAATATAAAGACAGCGAGCGTACAGACAGAAAGATAGACGAACGGACAGACAGACGGAAAGACATGGTCAAATCCATAAGCTCTCCTATTTTTAAACAAGAACGACACATTCACAGAGAGCTCACTTTTTAATTTGAATTTAAACAAAACATTAGTAAATCTTTTTAAAACAATCAAAACAAAACGAAAAACAAAACAAAGTTTTAAAATATTATTTTAAAATTAGTGGCGAATTCGGAGATTTCCGACGCCAAGCGGTAATAATTCTCCGAAACGTGCTATGAATGCCAAACAAACCGGACATCGACTTCTGTTTTGGTTCTTTGAGCGAATCCACTTTAAAACGCATCTTTCATGGAAAGTGTGTCCACATTTGCATTTTACGATCTTCTTAAATGGTTGACTGATAGCTGACAAACAGATCTTACACTTTCTTGATGACATTTTTATTACAAAACAGAAATAATTGAAAACAGACGAAACAACAGTATAAATCATTCTAATTCTGTTCGAATTTACAATATAAATAAATCGCGAGTATTTAAAAAAATTAAACCAATAATAAGTTTCCAAAACTGTATGTATGTATCTCAGCTATCGCTTATCGTAATCGAACGAAAATTTCTGTGAACCTTCTATGTGAATAGTTTAGCCCAT
>JAQGAW010001834.1:0-17266 GCA_034698025.1 Phthiracarus crinitus
CTCTCTCTCTCTCTCTCTCTCTCTCTCTCTCTCTCTCTCTCTCTCCATTTGAGTAATTACTACTACTATGGTAATTCCAAGTTTGTTGGTTGTTATTATATGATCAACTTTAGAAAGTAGAGATTACAGAAAATAATGAAATATAAAGTATTTTAATGAAGATTGATAAGTACTTATGTTTAGGTTTTGAATTATACAGTTTTTTGTTATACACACTGTTGTCTTAATTGATACAAATTGTATAAATATAATTACATAATAATTAAAGTTAAAATATTTGTTTAGTTTACCAAATTAAGTTTTTAAATTTTAAAAAGGTTAAGCTTTTTCCTAATGATTGTAATAATGATGAAATCTGGAGCTGAGCAAGCTTGAGCTAAAGCTGAAATTCAACTGTTTTAAAGTTAAGAGCTTCACTTATCAGCTCAGCTCAGCTCAAGCTCGGTATGTCGAGCTGATTTAGCAAAATTTGTGTTTTATATTTTTTATAATTAAGCAAAAATTAAGTATTTTTCAATTTCCTATTGCTTTAGCATATGAGATGATATTCCAAATTCAAAAGCAATTGAATAATAAATTAGTCATTCAATATTGAGTCATTATAATATTATTGTAATCTGTATAAAAGTATTAAATAAGTATAATTAAATTCTCTCATACAAAACACATTTCAAATGACTAATTCCAGCTTATCAGCTCAGATTATCTTCGACAATATCCAGCTCAGTTCAAACTAAGTGGATCTAACTAACTAAAAACTAATTCAGCTCAGCTCTAAAAATTTTTTTGTTTAGCTCAGCTCAGCTAAATCTCAGGTTTTCGAACTAGTTTGTAAATATATAAATGAAACACATATCCTGGTACTAAAGTATGCTAGACATTATGGCACCTATAGCTTTGTTAATACATTGAGTGTTAAATACAATGTTAGTTATTGGCGACACTACTGGCGTCAGACTAGTGTGCTTAAGGCCATGATATTTGAAATAAAACTCAACAGAATTCGATATCGTGCTCTCGATTCTTTTATCATAACTAACTTTTTAGTTATCAATTATATAATTGCAATTCTCTATTAATTTTTTGTATTTCTTATTTATTTGAGGCATTTTTAAAAATTTTCTAAGCATTACATTGCACTAACTATACATGTATTGACAAAAAGTTCTATAATTTAAAAATTATTTTATGTTTTTTAAAAATAATTTGCAGCATTTATCATACATGAATAATATTTAATGCAAACATTTAATCTTACACTTAGTAAGTGCCACTTACAAACAAAAATAAGATTTTTTTAATGTTTTGAAGTAAACATCGAAAAGCATCCAAAAGTTCAAAGATTATTTTTGCATGCGCTTAATGTTAAACGCTTAAACTTTTATAAAACATATCTAAAAACATCTAAATTTAGTAAATATTTATATACATATTATATTTTGTAAGTGACAGATCCTAAGTATTTGTTTAAGTTTCAAAGCCATGTTTAGGATTTTTCCAATAAAACTCTGTAATGCACTTGAATTTCTTTTGATCCAAATATTAAAATCAAGTTTAAAGCAAGTAATTAGTTATTCGCAAACAAAACACCTATAAATTACAACTTCAATGATATAGCTGATCATAATTTTGTTTATTGTTTAGGACTTTTAATTTTTGAGAACATTTTTGGTAGTATTCCGCATTTATTTGAGTTAAATGTACCGGTAATTTAATTTAATACTCTGCTAGACAACGGAAATAATAAAAGAAGAAATAGAAATGATAATATTGCACGATATATTAATGTGATGTACATTGACATCAATATTATTTAGATTTTGTATTGTTGATGGGTGTGTCGCAAACAAACGTATGCAACAAAAAAAAAACAAGTGGGCATTGCATCAAATCCTTTCAACCTTACAAAACTCGAGTAAAATAGGATATTTTAAAAACAATAAATTTATTCTATATATTATTGTAAGCTTTTAAGTCCACTGATGCGCAAAGCTAGAGCGGATGGCGATCAGTGCTGAGCGCGAGCGCTGAACGGCTGGCGCTTAGAGCGAGCGCAGGGGCTTAGGTTAGGCTTCCAATTTTTTTGAAAAAATTGGGTTTATTTCATTTAAATATTTTATTTTATAAAAGAATTTATTTTAGCACAAACAAAAATAAATTTTAAATTTATAAAGATCTTTTAAAAATTGGGAACATTCTTTATTTTTATTTATTAATAAATAATCTTATATTAATTAGTCTTAAATTCTTAATATCAAGTTTCCATTTAAATTTATGCTCGGGTTATGCTTAGCGCTTGAGAGCGTCAAAAAAGTGAGCGTTTTAATTTTATCCGAGCGCGAGCGTGAGCATCACTGTTTATGCAGTACTAAAACAGCAATGAATATTTGTTATTTAGGAAGTTCTTACGTATACAATTGGAATAATTTTCCAATATAAACAGAAAGTATAAATTAAATAAAAATGAAATACAATTTTGTGATTGCTATCAAAAATTATGCCGCGTTTAAAATTTATTATAAATTTGATTATAAACTAAAATAAGAAAAATTTAAATTTCTATTGCATTCCAAAGTATATAAAAATTGATCACAGGTTTCGAAAAAAAATCTTATCGCAGGTGTGAATAGTCTAGACATTAACAGTGCATTACACTTAATCAAACGCATCTACAGATTTTTTCTCGAGTGATATATATTGAAATTTAAATCACAAATTTACATGATAAAAACATTTCAGTTTTTAGATAAACAGTTTTATTATTTCAGTCTCATCTTTGAACAAAACAATCGTCTCATCGGTTTTAAATGATTTTTCTTTTACCTATTATCGACCTTATTCTCAAAATTATAGATTATAACCCAATTTCAAGGAGAGATTGCTTTCTCTTTCTTTTTTTCGAATAACATTATGCCAAAACACTATTTTATGAAAGTAATGGCAATCACTTTCCTACCGATGAGGATATCAATCATTGGATACAAGTATATATATGAAGCGCACCTTAAAATTTGCTTTGCGTGAGGATACACAGCACTAACGTTTTTCTATCAGTAAATAGTTTTGTTTTCGGTCATATTTAGTTTCGAATAAATATTTATTTTTATCTGAATTCAATATCTAATTATCTTAATTGAAATCAAATTTATGAATTGTCTCGTAAAATTAAAGTTAATAAGTTTTTTTTTGCAATTTTGAAATAGTGATAAAAAAATCGAAAGTATGATTACAACTAAAATGCTAGCTATTTCTCATGTGAATTGTTCCACGCTATATGTATGCTTTTTTAGATTCTTAACTCATTTGAAGAAAAATTTTCATTTAATTGATCATTATTAAGATTTTTAATTCCACAACTGCTGAACTAAATCGACTAGTAATTCATAATTAGCTTAATTGTGGGTCAAATTCAATTTTACAATTTCAATATACTTTATTCATATACTATTAATTTTTTTAGTCGAATTAAAAAGTTTTTACTTTAATAATGAGTTAAATTATATTAAATTCGCAAACACTTCGAAACCGAATGCGTAATACATAGATAAACAGTGTATTGGTGTTTATTCCTGCAGCCATTGAGAGAATGTAATAAGCATTCACTTTGAAATCGATCGACAATTTATTTTCTTTCAAAAAAAATTTATTTTTTCGCTTTTAACCATAAATAACATATAAAATATTTGCGAGTTAACTTCATTAAAAAGATCTACCTTTTCTTTTAAAATAAAAATTCCACCTAATGATTACAGCATACTGTTTTATTTTATAGCGCATATATAGCCACCCAATTAATCACAAACATATTAGTTATTATTATTATTTTTTATTATCTCTATAGATTATCTAATTAGTTCAGAGAATTCTTTTCGCCATTGCGAGGCATAAATTTTCCACTGGAATATGACTTTATTTAAATGCCAGGAGAAAAACTAATTTAAAAAGTTTATTTTAGTAGAGTTTTAAATCATTTTTGTTTTGCATTTTTTAAAAATTTATTCCTTTTTCATTTTTTTCGTTGTTTCATAAAGAAATTTAGTTTTGGCTTATTTTGTATCCGGTTTTAGATCTTCTCGACGCATTTAATCACCTGTGAAACATAATATTAATAAATCAAGTGACGTCCATGGGTGTCGTAAATTTAAGTTTACTAAAATATAAAATTATGTAAAATAAAATTATTATTTATCACTTGATTATTAGTCTTTAGAATTGCGAATATTAAATGTTTATACCTGTAATTATTCCCTTATTTATAAATTTTAAACTACTTATTAGCGTTGAAAGTGAATTCATAACAATTTTTCGTTATTTGCGTGAAAAATTGTTTAATATTTTAACATTTTTTGATATATAAGCTATTAGGTTACCAGTAATAAGTAATTTAGTCTAAGACATACAAGACATTGGCCTAATATTCTAAATAATCTGTGCCAATATGTAATAGAATAACATAATGATAACAACAATAATAATAATAATAATACGTGCGAGGATTATATTGTGTTTAAATTACATACGCGCGAAAGGATACGAAATTACACCAAACAAAGTCTTTGATCATTTAAAATAGGCTTTTACTCCTAAGACAGTTAAAAACCTGTCAGAAATGAATATTTGCGTTTTATTTTAATGGGCAATCAATTTTAAATATGTTCCCTGACATAAAAAACTTATTTATCTAAAGTATAAAGTTTTTGAAGGGAGTCTTAAAATAGGTTTAAGCGCAATGCATAGAAAATATGCATTTATATTTATGATTACATTTTTATCACTTATCAAGTTTTCATGCCAAGTCATATGCTTTATTTCAATCTTTAAATTATATGTATTGATTATTTATTTATTGACAAATATTTATATTTAAAGTATTTTTTTGATTAATTTATTTTCCTGAAACATTTTTATAAATATAGTGTTTTCCTTTTAACTTTCGAAAAGTCATTTACAAGCGTTATTTTGAGACTGCATTTTTAAAAAATGGTCGCAAAGTGAGAAAAATCTAAATTGAATGGTCAATAAAATGATTTATAGTAAAAGTTATGTTCGATCCATTGAATTGATTCACTGAAATACTTTCAAAATGATTATTAAAGCGATGTACGGCACAAAAGAGCAAAAGAAAAAAAATCTCGTTATTGATAGCATCCAGAAAAAGGGTGATAAGAATAAAATGTTTATTTGAGCGTTGAATTTTTAAAACTAGATCGATCAGCAGTTTTGTGCCTAACTTTTATTACCCATAAGTTAAAGAATAAAACACTTTTCGATCCAATTATTAATACGAGGATATTTTGGGTTTTTGATACATCTCTCTACACGTTCCCAATAAATCAAAAGATAATTATCAAAATAAGTAAATTTAATTAAAAAATAAGATACTATTTATGCGTAACGAAAATATAGTTACGCTTTTGAGCGTAGAAATAACATTTCAAAAATCACAAAAATAAATAAAATATTTAGTTGTAGAATCATTAAACTCTTTTGATTTTGCATTAACCTTTATTTTTAATATGCGGCAGCTTTTGATCATAAAAGCATGAATTTTAATGAAAGTAAGCATAAGACAGAACCCGATAAAACAGAGAATAATTTCAAATAATAGACGAGATTACACAAACATAAGCGTTAGAGCTAATAAAATAGATTACATTTGTGACAACAGCGCCAAATGTCATTTCAAACGCAGTTACCAGTTATTGTGTGTGAATAAGTTGAATGCAGAAAAATGCAATAATTCACTATTCAAATCAAAAACGTTGAACGAAACATAACTTCAGCATAAACTATTGAGCATTGAAACAAAATTTTCAATTAAAAATTTTTCGCGATTCAATCAACTCTTAACTGCTTAATTGATAGATTGCTGAAAAATTTTTCAAGATAACGATTGTTAATAATGCTTTTTATTTTGAAAATAATTATAAGATTAGAGGTTATTAACGCAAAACAAGAATGACAGCTATTATTTTAGAGCTCTTTCGTATCTTTTGTCGGTCGATGGGTTAAGCAAAATGTTTTTGCTATTTTTTGGAAAACATTTTATGCGTAGCATTAAAAAAAAGAGTTCAGCCAAAAGGACAAAAGTCTCAAATCCATAAAATATTTTTTTCTTTTTCTTTAAGACTTATCCGTAGAAAATCTCGAATCTACAAAAAACAAGTTAAAAACGTTTGCGTTTCTCTACGATAAAACGTTTAAATAGAGATTTATCTGTACGAACAGCGATGTATGTTTGAAAACTTATAGTTTTGTACATTATATTACTTTAGTTTATCTGCAAAAGTCAGAGAAAAACTTTAATCAATAACACGAAATCAATAAAATTACAAAACTACTCAATCTAGTATTGGGTACTATTAATTTAAGTCTGTTGTGAAATTCAATTTCTATTTTCAATGCATCTATAGTTCGCGTTTTATGTATAGAAAAGAGGAAAAGATATCATGGATGAAACACAGAGAGAGAGAAATGAAAATCCGGTTGAGAGAGAGAGAGAGAGAGAGAGAGAGAGAGAGAGAGAGAGAGAGAGAGAGAGCTGGATTCAAATCTATTTCTCATATTGTCATTGATATAATGCTTTGGTTCTTGTATTACATAACACGATATATAACACAATGAATTGAATCTCATTACAGTAAGTGAGACTCGAGAAAAGTGACCATATATTGAAGAATATTCTCTCGAGAATATGTCTCACTTCTTTGTCATCTCTGATACAATGATTCATTGATTGCCAAAAACATTTTGTTGTTGATTCTCAAATACCAATTATTTATATATTTACTTGCAGTCAATTTTTATTGCCTTTTTCTAAATCAACCATTGATACTATGTTTAGAAATACACTTTTATTTATTAGATTTTTTTCTTTCGAAAACTTACTTATCTATAGATAAATAAATTTCGCATTCGACCAAATAATAAATATAAATATATATGGCGTTTTTTGTTAGTTTAGTATAACTTAATGATCATAATTGAAGT
Source organism: Phthiracarus crinitus (assembly GCA_034698025.1). NCBI lineage: Eukaryota > Metazoa > Arthropoda > Arachnida > Sarcoptiformes > Phthiracaridae > Phthiracarus > Phthiracarus crinitus. The sequence continues at coordinate 6,991 of JAQGAW010001834.1, forward strand.
TTTTCTTTCTGTCCAAATAGATTTGGACGTAAAACAAATATATAAGATATATAGGGATTTGTTACTGACAGCGTTTGGCTCTGAGCGAGGATTACGTTTGCATTAGTTTTTGTAACAGAAGATTCTGACTCCAGAATGACGGACATTATATGAATACAATGATGTTTAGAGAATAAAAAAATATATACGGTATTCAAATGTTTGATGCGTCTGTTTGTTGCGATCAATAAAATATAAATATTATGATTTTGTTGCCAGTATTAACCGAAATGAAAAACATTATTTGTTTGTCATTCATATTTTGTATGGAAATATGATCTGATAGAGAATTAAAAAGTGCATGTTTTTTAAAAATTTTAAAGTTTAGTTGGCGAACATGTCCGGCAAAAACTGGTTTGAATTTGTTTGGAATTAAGAAAATAATTATCACTTACTAATCTAGTGTTGAGGCTGTTTAAGTATTTGAAATTATTTTTTAATGGCTTAGTTTTTATGATACGCTCGTAATTAATTAAATGAACGAATTGCTAAACTTAAGCTTAGTTTTTTTTTATTTATTACCACTTCCTATTTATATAAGATTCCGAGTCTCAGATTACAATCTCTTGTATTTTAGTAGAGCATGATATGTTTGGTGAAAAACATTTGCAAAAAAGTAAGGTCAGCCAAAAAAAGATAAGATTATTCGTTACAAATCTCTGAAATAACGCAAATGAGTCAAAGAAAGAAATTAAATGTTAGAATTTTTGGAAATTTTTTTTTTTATATTAATTTTATATTTATTGTCTTAAACCGATTGGTATGTTTTTTAAAAAAAAATTTTCAAATAGAATTTTTTTTGATTAACTTTACGCGATAAATTTATTATTTGCAACGAAAATGCTTAACAAAATATTTGACAAATAATACTGATTTTTAACAATGGCTTTATATGCGATACTGATTCTTTGAGCACAAAGATTTGCGATGAATTTTTCTAAAATAAAATTCTCTTAAATTTCCAAAGATTTAAACATTCGATTTTAAACCCTAAATTTTTTTAAAAATAAAATACTTTAAAAACATTTTCACTTTTACGAATCAATGCGAATATTCACGAGTGAAAGCAACACAAAAAATAATTTACTCTTTATTCGACGCATTTTATGCCGAAAATTTTTCGTGCATGTATTCTCAACCAGAAAAGAAAATATGAGTTTGAAATCAATAATATTATAGTAAAGTGAAATGTGATTCCACTCTCATTTCAGTTAATGCTAAGGTAATATTAGAGCGCATTTTGCGCTATACTATCTTTATTTTCTATCATACCTTTCGATTCGGCACACACTCTATGTACATATATATATATATACGTATATATACCTACAATACATATATAATATGAATGTATACCTAACTTCTATAAACTTTACCTCATATTCAATGTATTGATTATTTTTGCACTCACTTTGGCTCTACTCTACACTCTCGTCAGTTCTTTCGCGAACTGTAAGCATACTTCAGTTGCAAACGTTTTACAGATAAATAGAGGCCGATATAGAATGAGCTCTAATATTACAGTTTTCAATATATATATACACCAACTTTTATGTGGTACGAAGCAGAATATAAAAATATTTTTAAAAGCACTCTAAAGGTAGTGTTTCTTCTATTTTTTCTCTTTATTCCATCTTTTTTTAGTTTTTCTGCTTAACGTATTTTATACATAAATGAATAAGTTATGAATATTTGCTTTTAATATACTGTTGAGCGAACAACGCTGTACAACGTTATACAATACAGTACAGTACTGGCGCAATGTGTATAATATATATTTTCATAGGAGAATGAAAGTTACTTAAAGGTTAGATACTCTTTTCAGAATTCATATCATTCGCTTTAATTAACATTAATTTCATTGCGTTTCGAGTTTTCAGTTTCGTTGGGGATTTAGTAGTTAATCCATAAATATCTTATTTATATTTTACGGTTGAGTTGTTATTTTCGCTTTTAGTTTACTTTCGCTTATAATATACTTGAATGCATAGTTGAGGCCTCTATATATAAAATATACTGAGAATCTGCTTGAAAATGCAAAAATACGGAATAATAATGTTGTGACTGTCTCGTCACATATTATTATGTCACATGTATTTCATTGCGTATATTGCTTTAACAGTACGGGCGGTCCTCTTCTCCATAACAAGAGCTGAGATTAATTTAATTTAAGCACCATATACTGAACTGAATACAATATATACTCGGAACATATATACGTATAATACACTATACGTACTCGTGAAGTCTATAAACTTATATTTGTTCTTATGACCAGAAGAGAAACAGAAAATCTGCGACAGCAGTAGATAAACGGATACATACGCTAAATGGGAACGCAGTGATTCCACCAGAATATTCTGCATTTTAAACGACAGTGTTTTTTTGGGTTAACAAGAGAAGCAATCAGTGCGTCAGTGTTTACTGTCGCAGAATTTTTAGTGCTCGGTTAATGCACACAACAGATAGTTAATGATCTTAAAAATACATGTTTTTGCTATGTTAACACAGCATCCGTTACTGGGAAATAAAATCTATAATCCTTAAGTATTTATTTTTGCATTATTATGTCTGCGTATTACTGAATACGTATTTCACTGGCGCTTAAGTCTGACTAATCTTTTCGCTAACGTTTTATTGTTGTCTTTATTACAATTTATATGCTACTGTTCGCCTAAAACTGATTGCATGTAATCTAAAACAACTCTTTAATTGCAATTAATTTTGTCTATAAACGTGTAGTGGATCTGATAATAGAAGATTGTTTGCTAAATAAATAGAAACTTTTATTTTTGCTTTTGAATCACAATTAATTTGAAAAGTATTATCAAACTTTCAACAGCTTTGCCAAATAATTGTTTGAATTGTTTATTACCCAAACGAGTTTCAACGATTAAATTAAATGCTTGTAAAGGTCTAATGCACACTCAATTTTTGCACATAAATCCCGAAAACATAATAATCTTTGATACCCTGAAGTTTAGTATAACTTCAAAAAGCAAATTCACGTTTAGATCCTTTTATGCAAACTTTTTCGACAATTTGTTCCGCTAGTTGTTTCCTTTACGATTATAACCAAATATATTTTTATTGAGAATCAACGCAAGTTTTGTGTATTCAATACCCTTGTATGCAGTTTTGCATTCCTTTTTATTTCTTTTAACATGAATTTTGTTCTCTCTCCTCTCTCTCTCCTCTCACATATATGCCATACAGCATACATTCCACTAAATTCTCGGAAGAGTGAAATGCGGAAAATGCAAGATCCAGATCCAGAATGAGCCAATTTATTTTCTATAATTTTATTCGTCTTAATGTTCGGTAAATATTTTTTTGCAGACATTCTTTCCAGCGAATGGTCTATGAGTTAGATTTCGCGTGCATTGATTTAATTAATGCGTGGAAGATTTAATAATTTCTTATTTGCGCACGTAATTCAGTAAATTAACTTTTAATTTCAAACTCAGTGAACGTGGCGTAAAAATATTTAAATAAAGTACCCGAAAACGAAAATATTTATTTATTAGCCGACAGCAGTTTTTTCTATTTTGATGATAGGCATTGAGATTTATACATATGTTGTAGTATTTTGTAGTTTTATTGGAAAATTGATTTCCTTCTCTTCTTCACTACAATTCTCTCTCTCACTCACTATATATATATTCTCTCTCAACTGTTTGCGTTTGCATTCATTTTTATTTATTTATTTTATTCTTTTTCCTATGTTTTTATACGAAAATCGTTAACTTTTAATGATTGGGTTTTGAGTTTTTTATATTCCCCTAAATCGTAATAATATTGTTCGCTTATATATGTTGTTTTACATATTGATAAAGAGTTTTCAAGCTATAAATTGTTTGAGTTCGAAAAACTGCTGCTTTTTTCTGTAGAAATTTTTTTATTTAGTTTGATTCAGGAATTGAATTATTTATTGAATAAATTGGAAAAATTTTATTTAATATTATTGACATACAGATAAGAGAAGAAACGGGATATAATATAGAGTCGGAGAAAAAGTACACATTTTGCTGCTGACAACCAAAAGTATTCAATTTTCAACTTACACTTGTAAACTTAGCTTACGTACAAATTATTATATCGACCAAAAAATACTAACATAATGCTCGCGAGAATTTAGATGTTAAGTTCGAGATTTTGTACTGAAATTTGAAACTGATTATTATTATTATTATTATTACTACGATATATTTTTTTGATAAAAAATGTTTTCCCAAAGAAAAGAAATTGTAGTGAGCTTTGAAATTACGAGGAAAATATTACTTTTCGCGACCTGAACGCGAAAAATAAGAAAGAAAAATATAATTAATTTTCGAAGTAATTTTTCTCTCTTTATTCTCTTTAACTATTATATGATATACAAAAAGAATTTTTCCATTTATATATTTATTGACTTTTGAATAGCGCACAGCAATTTCGAGCGAAAGTGTGAAAAGTGTCTTTTGAGTTATGCATAGTTTTTTATTCTATTCTGTCTCAACGATTCTTTTTTATCACTCTCTCACTCATTCACACGCATACACACTCATTTAAAATACTTTTTGAAAGTTACACAATAACTGTTTAGCGAAAATAGTTAGTAACAAATTGTGTGTTGATTTATAGTGTTGTACCTTTTTTTATCGCTAAGGGATACGAAAACAAGTGTACGGCAAAGATACGACGTGGCTATTGTTGTGTTTATCTATTAACGTAAGGTGCAAATTATTTGCCATTGTATTCCTTGAACCTGCAGGTGATTCACTTCACACTACCAAAGCATTTATTATAATTTTCTCAACGCAACACTTTATTTGCAAACTTCCATTAAGTCAATAAAACTTAAATTTTCATTATAATAAACTATTCATGAGTTTCAATGCGATAAACAGTTTTTATTCAACAGTCAAAAAGTTTTCTTCTCTCTCTCGAAGTTTGTAAAGTACATCACTTGTCAATTACGGTGACTAACATTTAAACCGCCCTTTTCTGAAATATTTGCAAAATGCAAACAAGAGTACCTTTGATTCCTCCATATATACCTTCGAAGGTATACAATATTTTTTGAATGTGTGCAAAATATACGTCTCATATAACACAGAAATTTTGTTTATAACCTAAACTATAATTTTCTAAATGCTGCAGAAAAACATAAAGAAATCTCAATGTTATTATACTCGAGATACATATTTAAAAAACACATTTTATCGATAATGTGGTGCAAGAAATATTTTCTAAAATATTCTTAACGATAAAATTCTTTTTTATATAATTAAAAATTATTAACTTTTTTTAATTGAAAAACTATTTTGATTACGCGAGTTTAAAAATCAATTTATTAAAGAGATTGGTTTTGATAAGAAAAAAAGTATTTTTTTTTGCTCGCCAATAACAAAAAATAAAATAAATTACCCGATATAGCGAAAGGAGTAAGCAAGAGAAAAATATTTGATATTCACTTTTATTCATTCAATATATGTGTACTCAACTGTATAAATATGATATTATTAATGACAAAAAAATTTTATGTCATGGAAAAAAGCATAAGACATGACAGATGCGATATTAATGCATCATTTACTTCAATTTTCCTCCTTAGTATTATTATTATTATTATTATTATACTTTTAATTTAATTTCATCTCTCTATGGCATAAGCATTAGTTATGCGCAACATTTTCCCCTTTAACTAATATTTATGCATTGGGTGTGAGTCCTAATATCGCTTTTTTGCCTCTCGTTTATAATTATAATAATGTCTTTAAAAGGGCACAAAATCGAAAATCGTTTTTAATTCTTATGCAAATGCTTATAGTATTAGGCAGTAGAAAAAAATTGTTCCCTATTGTTCCACTCTTCTAATTAATTTGAATTGAATGACTTTTCTGCGAAACAATTTATCATAGATTTGATTTACTTATATAATGTTTTTTTCTCTATCAAGTGTTTTCACACTCGAAGCTATTATTCTAGTTAAACCATATTTTTAGTATACGGAAGTATAGTCATATTAAAATCGAACCCTTCAGTGCTATGGTGTGGTGTCGGGTACGGACTCAACCAAAATCTCTAAGAAACTTTCATGTTTAAAAAATATACCTACAAAATCTAATTTCTATTCGTCACAAATATATTTATTAAAAAATATCAATCGTAGATTTTTAAATATAGCTTGAAAATTATGATTTTTAACTCTAGTGTAGAGTCATATAAACATGTGTTGATGTGTTGAATAAATCTGGAATTATTTGACAGTAAAGCGAATGTCATCACAATTCACTTGTAACCTAATTAAATGAATCTTAATAAAATATACTTTTTACTCGTAAGAAAACTGAAGTAAATAAAAAAATAATAAATCCATAAAATGCTCATATTTTTCCATAAAAAAATATCTTATATAAATGGTAAAAATTTAGAGTATATATATATATAATTTCATTTATTATAAGTCAGCGTATAATTCAATTTAAATAAATAATAGATTAAAATTTGCGAACAAAAAATTGGCATTATTCCTATGATTATGATTATTATTATTTTCTTTCATACAAATGACTGTTTTTCGGTCATGACTTTTACTATAAATATTTGAAAAGAGAAAAAAATTGAGAGATGCGCTCAATTTATCATCATTTTGTGGTAAATCTCATAAAATGTTTACTCATTTTCTTTTTTTCATCGTCATTTTTTGCACTAATATTGAATTTCTGTGCACAAACTCATGTAATGATGAAGAGAGTGTATGTCACAAATGGTTCAGCAAAAGCAGATCTGCCACTAAAATAAGAGTTATATCTCATTTTAGCAACAATTGATGACAAAATTGACTTTACTCGACATAAAATTGTATATATCTTTAACTCAGTTTTTTTCGCTTTGAAGATGCAAAAAAATTATTATTTCTAAGAATATTGTTCAATAATACAGTAAAGCCTGGAAAGTAAAGCTCGAGAAATTTGAGTCAAAATAAGCTTATGACAAGAATCTTAGCCTTTTTTGTGCAGATTTGGTATCGAATTTGTTTTTTATTTATCTATTTCATTGCGCATGAATTTTTTATTTAGATTTAGTGCAATTAAGAAAGTTATAAGAAATTTATTTGATTTTAATTCGATAAAATTTTATTTGGAAACGAAAGCTGTAAAATGAAATTAAGATTAAAATCGTTTTCGTAATGCGTGGGTATTTCAATGGGTAAAAAATTAGGCTATAAATGAGGAAAATTAAAAAATCGATAATTAAATATTTTGCGATAATTTACTTTTTTTAATCCCAAAGAATTTGATTATAGAAATATAATTTAATTGAAAATAAATCAAAATTTCGAATAATTATAATTTAATTTTGATGTCAAATTTTTTACATACAGTTAATGAAAGTAAAAAAAGCAATCAATTTATACAATACTAGTCCATTATTTAAGTACAATCATATATACCTGTCTTTTCCGAGCTCAAGCCCATCCAATAATAAGCCCATGGGTTTATTTATATAAAGTGGACTTTTTTTAGGAGAAATAATTCACGTAAATAGAAATAAAATTTTTAATTTGTGTTGTAATTTTAACATTAGATTAACGTAATTTGTTAGTTTTGTCTTAATATTTTATAATAAGAAATTGAATTTAATTATTTTTGACCTTAATATTGTCTATAAGTTTCTTAGAAATATAACCGCATAAAAGCAAATTTTTAATAATGCAGATCAGTTAATAAAATTTATTAAAAAAATTTTCCAAATATAAACCCTGGGATTATTTTTGGCTCATAGTTTGTTAGACAAAAATTGGTATTTTCCAAATTGAAGCCCTGGGCGTGAGCTTGGAAAACTCCGGTATCTATGTTTCATTAGCAGAAAAACTGGTTATTTAAATTCTAAACAAAGCTCTTTAAAAAAATGAATTGAAATATAATTCTTATTCCAAATTACTTAACTTGAATTTATACCTATAGAATCGAGAGGAAACGAACCTAACATTACTGCTTATTTCGATTATCTGAACAAATCTCGATTCTATTAATTATTAATTGTTTTGTATGCTTTGCTACATTTTATTTACGTGAGATAAGTTACGCTGTAAGGCTCATACGAGAGTTAAAAACTTACAGTAATTTATGTAAGTCTGTATGGATTGAATGAAATAATTTTTCGATGTTTAAGTGCTTCGAATGAAATAAAACTAAATTTAATTTCAGAAATAGTTATTCTATTGAAAGACAAAATTATTCAGCGCTATATAATTATTGAATGCGATAATATTTTTTCACAGTGAAAACAATTATGCAAATAAATTATTTAAAAACTAAAAAAAACTCGAAACGCTATGATTAAAAATGCATTTATGTGTTATTTATGGAGTGAGTGAGAGTGAATTTGATTTTCTCATTTGAATATTTCTATTAAACTATATTATAAATCCCTGAAGAGAGTGAAAGCAAAACCGGTGTTCGCTCTCACTCTCACTCTCTCTTTCTCCAAATATCATACTGCAGTATAGTGTATAAGTTTGTGTGCTGTTGTTATGCCGCAGTACTTCTTACTCTTACTCTGGTTCAGTTCAGTTGTGTTCTGTTGGCAAAATATTATAGCTAAAAGCCTTTCTTAGCTCGTAAATCGCATCCTTATGGCTACTCGTAACTCGCATGCATTTACTCATTACCCATGAGATCGTTATATAAGTTTACCAAAAAGTATGTATTCGCGACTTTACTTACTGGTAGTTTACTTTTATTCGCGTAGAACTAAAGCCATATCATAGAATGCATTACTCATAATATTGATATTAATATCTAGACAAATATACAATGGAACTGTAACACCATATCCACCGAATCACTCGCATTGAATAAATTTATGAGCTCTTTTTTCCCTTCGGTTTATCTTTTGAAATACAAGTGTGACCATTACTGCCACTGGTTTTATTCGTTTTTGAATAGCTTTAGTACTTCCACTGAAAATTTCATTATAGAATAGTTTATTTATGTATTGATAACATAAATAAAAATGTTATCAATAGTGTGAGTAATTCGGCAAAGAATGTACTTATAGATAGCGAATAAACAATCACTCGAAATGTTTCCAACCGCTCATAATTGAATACATGTGGGAAGCAATCGTTAAAAATATAATATCTCAACTCGTTAAGTTTTAGGCATTCCAGTCAATAGATATCAGTTACAATATGTTTAACATATTTACTGTATCATAAATGATTACTCGATTAGCAGCTCAAGTATTCTACAAATACAGTGGAATAAGAATTGATTCATATTGAAAGTATCTGAACTGAATATGTGTCAACAAAAAAATGAGATCAAAAATATTCGCTTTTGTATAAATTTGATTACATTTGTAAAATATAAATTTTTAAAATTTATAGGTAAATTAGTTGTATTGCCCACCTCTAATAATGTGCTCTAATTTTAAGTTGAAAACTATTGCGAATAAAATAAATTTCTAGTTAAAAACATCTGCATTTAACCACAAACTAGAAAAATTGTGATCAAAAACTATTGGTTTCAAAACATCGCCAAAAAAACATTCGATAGCGAACAGAAAACTATCGTACAATCGTTGATAAGAGTATCGAATGGTTAGGTTAGTGCAAAACCGCAGCTGCGCTGCCATAGCATAGAGAGTTTGTTGCGCGCTATACAGTGTGTGGACCACTCATACACTCGTATCTCGCGTTTTGTTGTTTAGTTAGTGAGTGTCTGGCATAAGCATAACCATAAGCTTAAGCGTAACGCATTCATATACGCTAATGTCTACTCGAAAACGATTTCCATTGTGTTGACGAGTGAACATTATCTGATTTTATAATTATATTAAAGTAGTGATGCAATATCAACAACCATTTATTGTGTTCAACGATTCAATCACGGAATCACAATATTCCGTAATATTAGTAAACTGACAGCGATTTGTTATTGTGTTTAGTGTTTTCGCCATTTTGTCGCATATATAGTGTTGAAGTGTTTGAGTGTTAGTGTTTGGCTAACACTGTATTATGATAGTGATTGCGATTTTGTGATTTTGTCAAACAAATTATTAGAAAATGCGAATCGCTATTAATTACTATGTTATGAAACATTTACTAAACGATTATCTATTAGTTTTCGGTATTTTGCTCGCAATCAACCACAGGATAGCACTCACCAAACAAAGTATGAATAAAACTATTCATTCGCTTATAACTTGTAACTTACGCTTAACTAATCATGTAATTAATTTGATT
>JAQGAW010001835.1:0-17265 GCA_034698025.1 Phthiracarus crinitus
GGACGGACGGACGGACGGACGGACGGACGGACGGACGGACGGACGGACGGACGGACTGAACGACATGTCAAAAATTTAAAATTATTTATAGAGTATCAAAATAATAACATTTATAGTATATAAATAATTTAATAAATGATCAAAATAGCATTTAAAATAGCATTTAAAATAGCATTTAAAATAGCATTTATAATTTTTTAAAATTACATAAACTTTCTATAATAATAATTTTTCTTCATATTAACAATTTTCTGAATCTTATTTTTATTAAGAACTTTTTAATATTTTAAAATTTCCGCCTTTCTATAGTATTGGAAAATATTTTTATTTAATTCAATTTTACGTAATTCTTACACATATAAATTTATATGCTACTAACTTATGGAATAAAAAGTAGCTTATGCAATGATTTTTAAGCTCTATTGATAATTTATATATTGATCTAATTAATCAATATAGTTATAAATACAGTATGAAAACTTGTTTTAATCTTATTTCCTAATAGAGTGAAGCATTTCAGTGAATCACAACCTTATCTTACAATATGTTATGTACATGTCTAATTCTTATACGCTAAACATTATACAATTCGAGTTGATATCTCCATTCAAGGTCTTCTCCATATTAACTGCGAAATTACGCCACCAAACATAATGCCATCAATACAATTGGCTGACACTCCATAGACTTTCAATTGCATTAAGTTTTGGAGACTACAACTACAAACCATTGAGTATTGATTAGCTTAAAAGAAATATTATGTAAATATGAATCAATTTCTTCGGTATTGGATGCCATTATTAGTTAGTATTAACACTTCAGTGGAACATCGAAAAAAATAAAACAACGGGTACAATGGGATAAAAATGTTTTATTGCCTTTAAACAGTGCTTTGCGCATCACGTTTTATAAACTGCACATCTATGCATATGCACTAATTGCTATGCAGTAAACGCTAACTAAAAGGGGAAAATCGCATTAAAAAGCATTGCCATCCTCTTAAGGTACAATGGGGTATAAAATTTACCCTATGTTTGTCAATCGCTTAGCATAATTTTCCCTTTTGAGATAATTCAGCGAAAAATTACTGATATGCTATAGATATGTTTATAGAGGAATAGCTAAACTCCCAAAAATACCCCATTCATATTAAAAAAGATATGAGCGCGCAAAGTGTGTTTGGGGCGATTTTTATCCCGTTATTCCACTGAAGTGTTAATATCTTATAATTTAGTAAATTATGTTTAAATATTTTAGTTAGAAAAGTATTAAATTCTCATTGTAATGTTATTTAAAATGATTTCTATCAATGATACGTTAATAAGTACCGATGTATGTGATTAAGTTATAACGTAAAAATTAAGAATATATCTATTAGGAGTCTCTAAGAATTTTTCTTTTTATCGCATTGTTATTAAATTCGCGTTGGAATCTATTATTAATAGTCAGAAAAATAGCTAGTAAATATAATTAACTTAAACAGTGTCAAAATAGATGAAAAGTTTTATTCTCAAAAATTTTGACAATAAAGGCAATAAACATGGCTATATGTTGCCATCTATTACCACAAATATATAACAAAAGAGAAAAAAACAATTTCATTAGGCTCGCGGCCCCAGCAAGGAATTCCAAATTTATAATTTTTTTTATAAATGAGGACTAAATTCTAAGCATTTTGGCTGATGAGGAATTTTGAAATCTCCTTTAGGAGGCGCTGTAAAAATAAAAAATTTTAGTAAAAATATTTTATTTCTCCTAAACTGTTATAGTTAATACTTAAGTTTTTTGGCGTAATTTATTTCTATTATATTATAAAATAATCAAAAAATAATTTAATTAATATTGATTTACTTAAGTTTAATAAATTACATCACTAAATAAGTTTTTTTGATACTACTTGATAACAGAACGTTAAGTAATTCATGTCAAAAAGATGAAATATGGACTTAATTTAACCAAAATAAATAAAAATTGAGTTTTAATGATATAGGATTCAAAACATTGAAACAGATTTGGAACAATTGATTTGTTATTTATTTCAAAAATTTGATACGATTTATATTTTAAACCATTAATAATATCCATGTTTGCAATCCAATTCATAATAAGAACTTGATTCAATACATACTCCACTCTACTTGGCAACACTCAAGTACACTCAACCCATTAGACACCACTTTACCCTACTCGACCCAATAGACACCACTAGACCCTACTCGACCCAATAGATCCCACTCGACTCCACTCTACCCAATAGACCCTACTCGATAATACTCGACACTCTAGACTACAAAATCTACGTCATCAAATACATAACTGCTACAAATGGTTCACAACAAAAGCAACTTAACATTTTATTCAATATTTGCTTTATTTTTTGGATTAACGCGTTTCAAATTTATCAAATTAAAATTTTCTAAAGTAATTAAATAAATCAAATGCAACTTAAATATAACTTTGACGCAATATTGTCCATAATTTTAATATATAAGTCCATAAATAAGACTAAACAAAGCAAATAAATTCAAAAGGAAAGATATTTTTTCGAATGGAGTTAACGTTAATAAATCTCCACACGTGAATCCAATTTTCTTTCCTGAAAGTCGTATTAATATTTTCTCAAGTTTTAAACGCAATTTTATATTAATTTTATCGTAATTTCTACCAATTAAACGATGAATTAACGAGTAGTTTGAGTGAACAGCGGTTGAAACCGAACAAATAAAAGAATTTTCCATATTAATCATAAAACATGCCATAATTAGCATTAATACGAATAATGGCCGAAAGATTTCAACTTTATTTTTCATATTAAAGAAAATAAATAATACTATTATCGGCGAAGCAGAACAGTAATACACAAGTAGTTTTGCCTTAAATGATTTGTTTAAACTAATAAGTATTTTATTCATACGATTTTCTGCAATAATATATTTTGTCAAGAGATGTTGAATAGAATCTAAATTTTTAATGAATAGTATTATGATATCAAACATATGATAATAATAATAATAATAATAAAGGATAAAATTATAACCTAAAGTTACACAATGGTTTGAATGTGTGGTCAGAGAGCGGAATGAATGTATTAAAAATTCTTTGTTATAAATTTTAATGAAAAAATTATTTTTTGTAAATTTTCCAAATTATTAATTCGATTTGGTTTTCAGTTCGTCTATGAAATGTCATTATACAGTAATATTAAGGGAATTCAAAAATGGCTAAAACTTTGTCTAAAAATTACCAAATATGGACTAATAATGGTAAAAATAGAATAAAAATTTGCCTTAAAATAAAAATTTCAGGAAAAATGTAGTGTACGACAGTAGTTGTCGGAACTGTAGGTAAGTAATGACAATGACAGCTGAGGAAGAATGACCCGAAGAACCATGAGATACCACCGAAGGCTAGACACCAATGTTCACGAGAGTGAACATAATGTAAAACATAGGCAATGAAATACAGTTAAGCAAACGATAGCAATTCAAGCATTGAAACACTTTTATTGAAACAATGCGTTAGTATACAAACGTGTTAATATAATAAGCAAACGTGTAATAAGTAAACGTGAATTATAATGAGAACGAGTAATACAGTCATGACTAAAGTTATACAATTGTTAACGTAATACTATGAGTAATAAAGTTCTAGAACCTTCTAGAAACTTAACAGTAATAGTGTAGTGACATGAGGTCACATACACTACAAAAAAATTAATATTTTAAAAACAAAATTAATCACAAACGTAATTCATATGATACGCATTTATTTACGATTTTCTATATCCTTTGAACAACAATTTGATTGTAATTGATAAAATTTAAAATGTTTGGAAAAAATCTTTGATTTATTTACACAATAATTTAACAAGACGCTTCTTATTTGTTGCGCTTTTCTTTAGATCAATAAACATAACGAAAATGCAGATGTCTCTAGTTGTGATATGGGAATTCAAAAATATTTTATTATTCCTAATTCGGCTATTAATTGTTAGAAATTTGCTAATAATAGTATTATTGTTAACTATACAACTATTTGTGGTAACAATTGAAATTTTACTTTTTATTCTTGAGCAAATAATATTTTTGGATATTTTAATTGAAATAACAAACAACTCTTGAAGACTACGATTTTTTAAAATTATATTTTATTTTCTTATTTTCATGAAATATATCGAATCATTAATGTTGTGCAATGCTGTGAATATTTGGGAGAAATAACATGAAATCAAAAAATGTTTATGGTAAAATTGCAAGTTCAACATCAAGGTATTAAAACAGTCAATTTAAAAGTTAAAGGCATGCTTTACTGAAGGTACATTTGAAATTCTCACATTCTCAAAATTGTTGGAAGTGGCACAAGCGAATATTAAAAAACAAAACATTACATTATTGGTATTGTCTGTAAAACAAAGTTTCTAAATAAAAAATTTTAGGAAAAACGTTTAATTTTATTTATCTATTTAATAAACATTGTTTCATATTTTGTCCACTATATAAAACTGTAGAGCTGTTATGGTAAGTTATGAACAGAGATCGGAAAATGGGGACAATTTTTCGAACATTTTGTGGACACAATTGGGGACACGCATTTGATAAAAATGGGGACAAGGATGGGGACATATAAATCTGTTAAATTATTCAATTTATGTTTTGGACTATAAAAAGTATTTTTTAAATCTGAAATTAAGTTTTAAATTAATTCTGCTGTTATATCAATAAAAATATGGTCATACTTTAACTTTTGTGTAATTTTTTATAAGACTTACCAACGCAAACTTTTAAAAAATTTTATTTTGAATTATATTTATGGAAAAAATAATTTATTTTTATATTAAATTTTAGAAAAATGAGTAAAAAGAGGACAATTCATAAATTTTGCCAACTGGTGATATGTCCCCTAAATGTGGACAATTTAGTAATTTTGGGGACTTTGGGGACAAATGGGGACATTTTCCCCATTTTCCGATCTCTGGTTATGAAACATAATTGAACCTATATTATACTTAATTTTGATTTGCGATTCGAAATTAATGGTTTGAAAATTTTCGATTTTTTGAGTTTGAACACACTCACAGGGCCTCCGGTCCTTCGGACACACTTCTCCTTTACTCTAATAAGACCTAGGGATTTGGCTTAACAAGAATCAAATCAAAAATCGATAAATTTTAGTTGTTGACTTTTTCACTATCCTTTACCATTGTCAGATATACCTTAGGGGAAAGAATTCTCGTAGTCTAATCGCGGACTACTAACTTGTTTTTGTTTCTCCTCCTTAAATAAAGAAAACAAGATTGACTACCAAATTAAAATATTAATAGTACCCATTCAACAGAAAACTGCATTACTGCTAAATGTATATAAACTATACTTATTTTATTACACTTTTTTATGATTAAATATACAACACGTTATATTTTTAGCTGACTTTCTCCAAGAGAAGTCTAGCTTATGGATTTGTCAATGTCAGTCCTTACGTTTGTCTGTATATTGATTTCTTGTATTTATAAAAAAAATTCCATCTAGTTTTGATAATAATTAGGGAATTGATATTAAAACTAGTTCTATAAATTTTCTATAAACAATTAGAAATTCAGCTCTCTGTGAATGTGCCGTGAATTGTTTATATAAAAATTTACTTACTATTACAGTCATCATATCTATGACAACGTGATAACAATTTTGATATATCACGTAAATGATCAGCCATTTGATAGAATTGATATTTAATAAAACCACAAAACATAAGCAAAATGATAGCATTTGAGTTGACTCTAAGCATCATATAATAAATGCCAATTGAATGCAATATAAACCAAAATAATAGTATTGGTGCTGCGAATGGAACGTTAAATATGTCATCATTCTTATAGACATATATTGACATTAATCCATGTCCACAAATCGATATAAGTATAAAAACATCGGAATGAGTTAATGCCATATCAAAAAGTGTTGCAATATTAATAAACTTCTTCATGTATTTATCATTAAATAAACCATTTTTGTGTATACTTGTCATCAGACCATATGCTTCTCCAAACTGTGGTGTAATTCTTATCATCGGTATATCAATAGGAAATAGAATGCTAACGATTGCTAAACCAGAAAATATTATAAAATTGGCGAAGTTTGCTATAATAGGATTGATTATGAAGTGATATAAATCACCAAATAATAAATAATATAATGGTTCGGCATATAATGCAATAAACAAAGATTTGATAGCAATGATCGTTAATAATGCTATTATAGAATAAGCAATTATTGTTTCTCTTCTCGAAATATTTCCATAACAATAATCAGGAAATGAATTCGCACACAAAAAATGAGTTTTTTGGAAATAAGATTCAAAACGCCGAAACAGTTTTGGAACAATTGATTTGT
This sequence comes from Phthiracarus crinitus, assembly GCA_034698025.1. Lineage (NCBI taxonomy): Eukaryota > Metazoa > Arthropoda > Arachnida > Sarcoptiformes > Phthiracaridae > Phthiracarus > Phthiracarus crinitus. Next base: position 6,387 of record JAQGAW010001835.1, read on the forward strand.
TATTTATTTCAAATGTTTTAATTTCCATGTTTGTAATCATAGTAAGACCTTATAAACCATTTTACCACATATAAAATATTTTCCATAATATAAATTAAACTTTAAAAGTTTTTAAACCTTAAAATAAACGGTTTAATAAGAAATAAAGGCTTTTATTTCAATAAAAGAATATATTAATCGAATTATATATTTTTTTATTTTGAATTATTATTATGATTATAATATCAATAATTCTTTTACCAATCGTTACTTAGATATAACTATTTATCATTTTAATTTAACCGAATCATACCATCATTTAATTCTACTTTATTTTAAATTTGCGTTTATAAACTCAATTATATTCTTAAAACTAATAATAATGCTATGATTAATGGATATATTTATTAATTAAATGACGATCAACGTAACCCTAATTACAGTGGATTTCAAATATTTTATAATAAATACGCAATTTAGATGATTTGTCTTTTAAAACCGCAATCAATAATTTTTAGTAATCAATACTTTTAGTTATAGTGTTAGCTTTCATTAAAGCGTAAGATATGTTGCGTAAATTAATACTATTAGAATTTTAAAATAATGTTCAAAGTTACTACTCATCTTTGCAAAAAAGGCTATTAATTATTTTCTAAGTTTTTTAAGCAAATAATGATCAACTTAAATGTTCATTTCAAAAAGTTTGTAATTGATAAGCCAATTAGATAATTTGACATTTAAACTATTTAAACATTTAACTCATTTCCGGACATTTTTTTACTAAAATAGATTAAGTTTAAAATAGTGTTGTTTCGCTTTTTGAAAGTTGAAAGCAAAAGCAAAATTTTCTTTGACTTTGACTTTTGCTTAAGCGAAAGTGAAATACAATTGAAATAAAAAATATAACCAAAAGCGAAAGTGAAAGTAAGTTAAATTAAAATTAGTTCTGAAAGCAAAAGTGAAAGTGAGTTAAATTTAAATAATAATAGAAAGCAAAAGCGAAATACAATTGAAATTAAAATTGTAAAATCAAAAGTGAAATACAAATTAATTAACTTATACTTTTAAAAATTATATGAAAAAGCGAAATAAAAAAGCAAAAGTAAAATTAAATTTTCAATTAAACTTTCACTTCAAGCAAAAGTGAAATACAATTGAAATGTAATTTTTAAACAAAAGCAAAAGCGAAATTAAGCAAAATTGAAATAATTTTCGGAAGCTAAAGTGAAAGTCAATTGAAATTAAAATTGTAATTGAAAGCAAAAGTGAAAGTAAGTGAAATTTAAAAAAATATAAAAAGCAAAAGTGAAAGACAATTTAAATCAAAATTTTAAAATTAAACAACACTAGATTTTATATGTAAATTTATTCAAATAGAACTTAATTTTATATTGATTTTACTATGAATTTTTGTAGTCACATGTAAAATAATCTAGTATTTGATACATTGGTTACTTAATTGAATTCGATATAAATCGGTGCGTAATACTCTATTAATTTACATATGAATAGCGATTATAGAATATCATCGCTGTATACCGAGTTTTTTAAAAAGATTTAACGCCAAAAGTGTTAAAAATTGAACTCAACAAAATTATAATGTTTGAGACAACAACAAAAAGTTTTCGCATACGTGTTAATATAAATGTGATTAACAAAATATACAGGATTATTGATTTTAACGTTATATAATATTTATAATTATTAAAATCAGAGTATGTTGTCGTGAAAATATTCTATCTATAACATTACAGTCGTTTCACTTAGTACTCGTTCATTTTTAACTGTTACTCGTCCAATATGGCGAGAAATGGTTGCTTTTTAAATACTACTCGTTCGTTTTCATTTACTACTTGTCCAAAGCATTGTAAATTTCATGCATATGGACGAGTAGTAAATGAAAACGAACGAGTAGTATTTAAAAAGCAACCAGTTCTCGCCATATTGGACGAGTAGCAGTTAAAAATGAACGAGTACTAAGTGAAACGACTGTATAAACAAATCTTTAATTTAATCTTCCCATTTTATATATATTTTAAAAAACTTTTTTGAGCTCCGAAGTCTATATATACAACTTTGGTGCTGAGAAAATTTTTAAATTTTTTTATGAACTTTAATAAATTATGTAAATTTTCACATTTTGTGATCAAAAACATTTCTGGTGAGTTTGATGATCGCAAACACACTTTAAAGGCATTAATGTATTTTTAAAATCAATAAAAATTCATTTATCGTTCACTAATTATTGGCTTTTATTAACTGCCAATAATAGAATTTTCACCGTTCACTAGTCATGAATAGTGAATCATTTGAATAAAGGTTGTGCTTTTTCGAGACTGAAGAAAAAACATGGGATCTTAGCACACATTCATCCAACCATTCATTAACGCTTTATTAAAATTTTGATCATCAAAAGGGAGAAATATTTTCAGAATGAATGGGTTAATTGAATGAAATAAACTTGAGGACAATTTGAATTGGATAATTATAAAGTTTGATCCTTATTTTCTTAGAAAAAGTATTTTCCGTTTTTGTTTAGAAAAGTAGTAATAAGATTTATTCAATTATAGATTGAATTTCATATTAATTCTGATCATAATTAAGCAAATGTATTTCGCGCATAAATAATTTTGATAGAGCTGTAGGGATTTATTCACATAACTCCTGGCATTTAAAAAGGTTTTTTTGAATTATTTTCAATTTTTGAGTTTTTATAAATAATATTTAAATTGATTGAATTATCTAGAATAAATCAACTGCTTTTGTTTGTTTTATAAATCACTTAAATTTAATTAATTACAATAATTTAATTATTTACTATGTTTAAAAGCCCGGCTCCGACGAGCAAATTGATAGTTTTATTATGATAAGGAATCGAATTATTATGGTATACCATAATTTGCAAAAATTTACCATAATTTTAACTTAAAACAATTATTTACCATAATATTAAAGTATTAAAAAATAACACCATAATATGAAACAATATGAAACACCCAATTGTATTAAATTTAGTTAGAAAAATTCTATATTTTACAAAATTTGTCTATCAAAAACCATCAGAATTCAATTTTATGTGTTTGAATTTTAAAAACAATATTCTAAAACTTGTTTTTAAATATTGTGACGTTTTGAGAACTTTTTAATTAAATAAACAATACAAATTATGACAAAATTAATCGAATTTATCATCAAAATTTTTAAAAAAATAAAAATATTTTTAGAAACTCGGAAAAATATTCTAAATTTTACTGAAAGTGGGATAAAAAGCTAAATTCCACACCATAATTGACACTATAATTTGCATATAAAAACACCATAATACCATACCATTATTTATGCCTTATGATACCATAAATATCCGATTCCTGATTATGATTAAAAATTGTTAAAATGTCATACAATTTGCTTTTTAAGTGTTGTTGTTATTACGGTTAATACTTGTTAGATATAAACAATACATCTATTTGTGATTTAGATCTAACACTTAAACATTAGTAAATAGTTGGTGTGATTTGCACTATTTATAAATAATTTAACTAATTTTTACTAAATTTACACTTAAACTACAATAAAAAACACTGTCAGTTCACAGCTAATACTAAACAAAACCATTGTCTTAATAAATGTTTTAATGTAAAATGTAAAATATCGTTAGAAATGCGGTTGTTATGAGTGGTTGCTAAGGCCGATACTTAATTGAAAATTTTAGTATTATTTTATGATTGACAACGTATTGAACATTTATAAACTGTAAAAAACTACTGAATAGAATTTTATTACATATTTAGCATCTGTTATAATTCTAAATTGGGATAATATTCACACTCATGCTTAAACTAAATATAAAATAGTGTTCGAAAAAACTTTTAGTTTTAATTTTCAAATATTATAAACTCTGTGATTATTTTCTTGGCTGTGGCTATTTTCGTGGCGGAGTCCACCAAAAATGCTTAGCGAAACGTAGGTTTTTGTTTTAAGATAAATACACGTTGATATAATAATTCTAGATTTTATGATTTTATATGTAAATTTATTCAAATAGAAATTAACTTAATTTTATACTGATTTTACATTGAATTTTTGTATCACATGTAAAATAATCTCGTTTTTTATACATTAGTTACTTAATTGAATTCGATATAATTCAATGCGTAATGCTCTCTTAATTTACATACAAATAGCGATTATAGAATACTATCGCTGTTTAACGAATTTTTGAAAAAGATTTAAGGCCAAAATTTTTAAAAAAACTCAACAAAAATGCAATGTTTTCGATGCTACGGAAGCAAAACAAAAATGTTTTTGCTTACGAGTTAATATAAAAGTAATTTTTAAAATATGCCAGATTATTGTTTTTTACGTTACATAATTTATAAGTCTCAAAGTTTGTCTGTGATTCCTTTTATCCGTCGTGGTCGGGTAGGGATGGGTTATGGTCGGTTTGGGGTGGGTAGGGGTGGGATCCGGGATGTTTGGGTTGGGATCCGCGAGGGTCGGGTTGTGTTCAGTAATTGGTTGCAATCAGAAATGTTAGCTTTAATTAAAAATTATTATTAACCATTTTACTCTATTTCCTGGCGGGCTTTATTGCTAGTTATATATAATTATAAATATCAGTGTATGTTATCGTGAAATTATTCTATGATTAATTTAATAAACAAATCTTTAATTAAAGATTTTTCTTCCCCTTTTCTAATATTTACATATATATAGACTTCGACGCTCAGAAAACTTTTTAAATCTTTATGAAGTTTAATAAATTATGCAAATTTTCTCTATTATTCATGTGCGATCACAAACATTTCTGGTGAGTTTGATGATAGAAAAAACACTATAAAGTTTAAAGGCATTAATGTATTTTAAAAATCAATAATAATTCATTTATTGTTCACTAATTCTGGGCTTTCACTTCAATGCGTATAAAAGTTTTAATATAACACTCGTGTAAACACAAACCAAAACAGAAAGCTTTCAAATAAGAGAACAACAGATGCAAATACTATTCTATTGAGAGATTGGCGAAGAATATTTCACAGCTCACTAGACATGAATAGGGAATCATTTAAAAAAGATTCTTCCGCATCGAGTGAAGACTAAATATGCGATCTTAGCACACATTCATCTAACCATTCATTAAAACTTTATTAAAGTTTTGATCATCAAAATGGAGAAATATTTTCTGAATGAATGGGTTAATTGAATGAATTAAACTTGAAGACTGTCTAGAAATTATTGGTTTTTTATTTTGGTAATATCTTAATGAAATACTAATGAATGGATAATAAAAACTAAACTATTACGAAATGTATTATTCGTCTCTGTTTTGGAACATATAAATTATTTTGTTAGAGTTGTAGCGCTTTATTAACATAAATCCTGGTATTTAAAAAGTTTTATTGAAAGTTTTGTTTTTTAGAAGTTACAGTTAAATAGATTGAATTCTCTTGAATAAATCAACTGCTATTGTTTGTTTTATACGTCATAATATTTAATGACAATAATTTATTTGTTTATTGAGAACGTATTGAACATTTATAAACTGTAACGAAACTATAAAATGTAATTTTATTACATAATTAGCAACTGTTATTATACCGAATTGGAACTCATTATTTAGTCTCACGCGTAAACTAAATATAAGATAATGTTTTGACTAACTTTTTGTTTTAATTTTAAAATAAAATTCATTTATCACGTGACATAAAAAATAAAAATTATTGTATGCTTACGATCCTCCAAATACGATAATTTACTGTTTATAGATAATGTATTCATGGGTTTTAAAAAACAATATTAAATATCGGTAAATGAATTATTTTCTTTGATTGCGACACGAATTTATTTTATAACGAAAATAAATAAACCCAATTTCAGTAAATCAATTTTTAATGTGCGAATTCTTTCTCGAATTAATACAGAATTCAAAAATATTCGTACAAACAGCAACCGCCAGACCACACATTAGCACTACAAACACACAGCAAATGAATTCCGCGTCAGTAGCTTTCGCTTTTGTCTTTTCGGAAACATATATTTCCATACCATTTCCGCAAGTTATCATAAAATATATGCATCACACCATTCTATTGAAAATTCTAGAATAATCAGTGATATTTTGTTCATATACGGAGAAACTGATATTCATAGTAGACTAGTAAACGGGTACCCGAAATGTCGGGTCGGGTTCGGGCTCAACACTGTTCGGGTCGGGTTTTGAAAAATTTGGAAGAAAACCCGACAAACCAATAAAACATAGATTTATAGCATAAAACTTTTAAAAATTTTGCAAAAATTTTAAAATGACATTTTTATATAACTTAAATAATACTTAAAATTTTAAGATTATTTTCTATTTTTAAGTAAGTTTTACTATTTTTTACATTTTTAGAAAATTTTAGCAAAATTGGTAGAATTATAAAAATATTTTAATCATTGGGTCGGGTCGGGTAGGTTAGGGTAGGATTGAAGCCTGTCGGGTTCGGGTCGGGTTGAGACTTTTCGGGTTGGAGTCGGGTTCGGGTTTAAGATTTCTAACGATTTACTAGTCTAATTCAAAGGTTTACATACGCTGACATATAGCAAATAATGATTTATTATTAAGCCTTTTCTCGATTAATATATTACTTATTTATTTTGAGTTATGTGTTAGTTTTCGTTTATTGTTGCAGATTTTTATAATTATATTTTTTTAACAAATTAATTTGCATTAGTCTTCGCAAGAAGTTAAAAGAAAAACAACAAATGTGTGTCAATTGATAAATAATGTATCGAACAGAATGAGAAATGCAAAACTGACTATTAAAAGTAAAATTAATAATATTCAATATAATTTAGAATTCTATGAACCGCCGAAAAGTTTCGAAGTTTTGAATGCTAATTTAATTTTTGTTAATAAATGGTTAATAAAGTTTTAATATGAATAGCATACTGTTGTGTAACAAAATATTTCTTAAAAACTAAATTTAAAGTAAGTTTTATGAATAAACCATGTCTACTATTAAAGTGAAAAGTTTTCAAAACTAAGAAGTTTTTTAAATAAAAAATTTAAAGTTTTATATATTCTTAATAAACTTAGAGTGTAATTAAAAATGTGAACGTAAAACGAATTTTGAGCTAGTATTCTATCCTAAACCTCACTGCTTATTAAATATTTAATGAAAACCATTTATTTAAGCCTAATATGCGTATTAAACATCACTTAAGGCTTAATTTTATTATTTTTTAATTATATTAATAAATCCGTTTCCCAAACAACTAAGTCTAGACGATATTCTTTATGTAAATATTAAAGGCTTATAATGCTAATTGGAGTGCACTGACTAAAATCTCTAAGCAAAAACCAATTGCGAAAATATCAATACTTTTAAGATTACATCCAAACTTTAAATATATTGAAAATTTTTATAGCCGTAAAATTGAAATATAATGAGATTAAAAATCAAAGCATGTATAGCGTTCTGATTTCAGTCGTAAGTAAATCAATAATAGTTTCGAAGAAACTTTCGAATCATTTTTATTTTATATTTTATTGTTGTAATATTTAATTTTATACGATATTCCGAGAAATTTTAGTTGATATTTCCTAAAATTAGAAATAATGAAACTTAAACATTTTTACTCATTTTTACCTTTATTCTACAACCATCTGTCTAACACCGAGTGATCTAAAGGGAAGTTCAGGGTTGGTATAGCCCCATTCCAAAAAAAGTAGGCCAGTACCCAACATTTTGGTAATTGAAGGTCGAAAAAAATTAAAAAATTTTTGGTCAAATGTGAAAAGTTTGCCAATCAAAGATGATATTTTGTCACCCATTAAATTTAGCCACCATATAAAAATATTTTGTTTAAAAAATTTTAAACAAAAAAGAAAAATATTTTCGCTTAAATCCGATGAGTTTTTGTGTTGCTTAATTTAATAATTCTAATATTTTTTAAAAATAAAATTAAATACTAAAATATTTTTTAAAAATAAAACTAATAAATCAAATATAAATAAAATTATTTTGTTTTTTTAAAACAATCTATTTTTGTTGATTAATTTTCAATTAAACTCTTGTATTCCGCATATAAAATGAAAACCTAATTTCAAAACAAAATTTGTAAAATAAGTAAATTGTAAAAAACACTAACTAGAAAATATTTCCAAGGATCCACGACTATTAATCTTTGGTAACGTCATTAGTTTTTGAATAATGGCGCAATTTTTTACAATTACATATGATATCTCTTTAGATTGAAAACAAAGTTCATTTGTTTTCCAATGATTTATTATTTCAAAAAAAAATTTTATTCGTTCACAGTGACTGTGTTTTAAGCTATTTAGCTGAGAAAAAGAGAATTTAAACAAATACTACGCATAATATATATTCTCGTTGAGTGCCTTAAGTGACATACAACTAATTTCTAAATCCTTTCCTTTCGACGAGTGATCTGAATTTTTATCAAAGTCTTATGTCTACAAGCAGTTAGAAAAACAGTTATAGCGTTTCAATTTACTTGATTAAATGCGAGTGTCATTTGTGGAATTTATTATATATATATACTACATATATACTCACTTGTTTTACTCGTATAGAATAGAATTTTGAGCAAACATTTATAAAATCTCCTTTAAAATAAAAAAAAATACATTTTCTAACATATATTATAGTAAATTATTTTCCATGACATAATTTATATAAAAATATTTTTAAAAATGTTAGAAACACTCATTTATTTTGCAGTCATTCGTCACATTTCTTTTCGAGTAAATTGTATTAAAGTTATTGTCATTTTCAGTAAAAATGGTTTTTTGAAACAGTAATCACAACGAAGTATAGAGAAAAATAATTTCCTATTACACCAAGAAAAATGTGACTTCAGGTGTAAAAATATAACGAAGGATTGAGTCAAACATTAAATATTATAGCCATCAGTGAAAGAAATGATTTTTCCTTTTTATACGCCTTATTATCTTTTTTTATTGTTTGAGAGAAATAACTGGTCGTTTTTTATAAGCAATTCCACAATAGGATATTATCACTGTTTATCACTTATATTACTATTTACTAATTAAAAGCTAATGTATGAATTTTTGTTAAATATATTTAGACTAATGATTCAGATCTGATTTTAATAATTAATTTGAAAACATAAAATATTTTAACTTAAGTCTGCAAAAATGAAGGCTTAATAATTAATTATTACAGTTAATAACAATAATGACTAAAATATTTTAATGACTATTACTACTACTATTACTACTGGAATATATACATTGTGCTGCTATTAAGTAGTGATAAATAGAGCTAATTTATAATGCGAAAAATTTTTAGAAAAATATTAGCCAAAGGAGTTTTCAAATTAATGAGATTTTTATTAATTTTTATTCACGTTTTGGAAATTTAAGGAGATATTAATGGAATAAAATATTATCCCATTATATATTCTAGTAAAACATTAACTGTTAATAAGTATGTTCTATCAAATTCTTTAAACATATTGTGTTTGACAAAAGGTATGCAACACTATTTTAAATTATAGATCACTCTTTCGCTATCTTTGAGAATATAATGTAAACCAGAAAGTGATTTCCAACAATATTATTAAATAAATTGTAACTGAAACTTAAATAAAATAGTCAACCCTTTCAAGTTTTATCGAAGTGTAAGCAAAAAATAGCGAGTCTCCTATTATATTAGGACTAATGACAACATTTTGGAAGAGAATTACTACTACCAATGAGTCTTATTTCTGTGCATACAAATGCATTTTACTTACCAAACGTGTTACACATGTCTCTCTGCGTTTTACATTCGCTTATAAATTAAAGTGTATGTGTTGCTAATAGTTACTACTCCTTATCTTCTACTGAGGATACTATTACTATCCATTGAGATGTCTTTTTGAAGGTTAAGCCTATCTCCATTCACAAACACAAACTCTCTCTCCATTGATAAAACTAAATGAGTTTTCAAACTTATTAGGACTCAATAGAGGAACTAAACTAAAGGCTTGTTTTATCAATAGAATTATTGTGTGTGTGAAATGGTATCGAGAGAAAAATTGTTTGTTAATTTATTTTCACGAAACATCAAAATAAAAATCACAAAAATAGGTCAAAATACCACTTAATTTTTGTGCCCACAATAATAGTTTTATTGGCTTTCTTTATATAGACTGAATGTATATTCGGAATGTGTATGTGTTGTCAAAACAATATGTTAGAATCATCTAATTTTTCTCATGAAAAGTATCTGAACGGTTAAGCGGTTATATAATTCAATTACCAATATTTTTGCCGCTGTTTTTGAATTATAGCTAGTGAAGAACCTTTTCGGTCATATAAAATTTCTAAATTCGTCGGTCTTATTCGGTAAGAATAAAAAAATTTTCAATTCGGTCAAATTCGGTTATTTATTTCATTTAACAGACAGATTTTCCAATTTAACCCTTCATTTTCGGTCAAATTCGGTTGAACTCAAACTTAAAATTATTGTTATTGCATATGAATAGAATTATAAAATAAATACAAATAGAATTCCAAAAATATATATATCATTCAAATATCATAAATGGAATAATAATGTTAAATTTATTCAAAAAACCAACAATTTCTTTAAAATAAGTATTTTGAAGTAGAGATATTTTCGGTAAAATTCAGTTATTTGTTACATTTAACCGAAACTTAATTTTTATTTTCGTCGGTCATATTTGGTCAAAACTTGTCTTAAATTTAGTTGTCGAGTGATGCACTTTACAGAAGCATCACAACAGCTTTTCATGAATTTTTCTGTCTTAACATAAACAGCTGCCGTTATTTATTTGATCCTTAAGTTCAAAAGTCATACTCGATTATAATAAACGACGAGAGATCAAAAGTGCCAAACATATTCCCACAGATATATATTTTAGTTTA
>JAQGAW010001836.1:0-17246 GCA_034698025.1 Phthiracarus crinitus
AAGTTAATAAAAAATGATTATTATAGAAAATTTATGTAATTTTAAAAAATTATAAATGCTATTTTAAGTGCTATTTTGGTAATTTATTATTGCTATTTATAGCGCTAATTTCATATACTATAAATGCTATTATTTTGAAGCTCTAGTAATAATATAGCGATTAACGTATTCACTGGAAATAATCCAAAAGCCTATTTAAACATGGATTTTAAAAAAACTGTTTTGTTTACTTAATGAATTAAAATATTTTACCAAATTTTTTTCAACTTTTCTTCACACAAGCATATTATTTCATTTACCAAAGTTATTAACATTGAAAATGTGTATATCTAGTTTCTTTAAAAACAAAAAAAGCAAACAAATTTATAAAACATCTGTTAGTCTGTCAAAACATTAATCTCGGTTTTTAAACCGATTTAATCCGAATTAATCGCTAAGCAAAATAAAACGAAATATTTATATTCATCTTTCATAAGCTCTATGATTGCATAACTCAAATAATAAAGAGTGCTTTCAATCGATTTAAGTTCGATTGACAGTTTTAGGTAAGAAAAACAAAAATCCGAAATTCATACGACACATGTAAGTGCGACACACGACAGGAAAAACAATAATCCGAACAGATGTATGTTATTCAATGTTACCGTATTTATATAAGTGCTTTTCCAAACACTCAAAAACTTTTGAAATCGACTCAATTCTTATTTTTGCGTAAAAGTAAAAAAGCAAACTTTTTTATTCTTCTACTGTTAAACCATTAAAAAGAATAAATATAAAACTTTTAAGCGCAAATACGTGCGTCATAACACTTTATTTTGTGTGTGTATGCGTGTGATCATCAAACATCAAATATATACCAACATTTATTTCTACTCAGAATTAAACACTGAGGTATTTATATACTGTACAATTTAGTTCATTTAAAAAGTAATTTTTGAAAAACTTTCTCTCATTATACTGGTTTTAATTTTAAAATGAATTAAATAATTATTTAGTCTATTAATAGGAACGCATATTATTTCAGACACCAGGATATACAAAATAAAGTTTAGTTACAACTCTGCAACGTTAATAACCACTTCGTTCTAATAATTGTTTTGCAAAAGAAGTTAGTAATCTTTGACATCAAAATATAAAACGGATCTTTGATATTAAACAATTTTTTATCAGTTTATTACGCGTCAATTAAGAGAATGAAATGTTAAACAGTCTTACTTATGTTTTCTTTAAAAAACAGTTCGTCTTCATCTTTATATGGTTCACGGGTTGTTTCCAGAATATAAACATAATAACAGAACGAACCAATCGATATTAATATGCAAACTAATGTCGATGCAATAATTGACTTTTTCACGCACTTATAGCATAGACTATCCATAATTAAATCTTACCGAAAATTTTGTAATTAAAATTAAAATTAAATATCGCAATATATATGAAATAAAATCATATAATTAAAGGTAACAGAAAAATGGATACAAATGCACGTATATTTCGCAAAGTTTTCCTTTTTCTTCTTATTCTGTACTTATCCAGTTTGCCACTGATTTTTATTTTATTTGAAGTGACACTTGTAAAGTAAAACACTAGTACTGAGAGATATCACGTTTATACACTAACATACAGAGATAAAGCGCTAAACACTGGTCTAATAAACGGCTTGAACTCATGCCAGAAATGGCGGTTTCTATTTGGGCTCTAACTTTATTTAGGGAAACGCGCAGATTATGGCATTCGGACAAATTATGTCAAAAGTAGCAGAAGAAGGAGACGCGTATAAATCTATTCTGTATCTTTTTATCTTTATTTAACATTCACTCTCTTTTTCTAGTTTTTTAATAAGCGTATTATTAAAAAGATTTAAAAGCACTCTCATTAGTAATTTACGGATGAGTGAGAGACGAGACACTCAAAAGTTTATTTAAGAAACTAAGTTTTTAGGTTAACATATTTATTAGTATGAATATAATGTTGATTTTCGCTTTTTAATTGCTAAAATTAATTTTGTTAAATTAATTGTTTTTAATTTTGCTTTCAAATATATACGTATAACTAAATATAAGTATGTTTATTAGGATAAATTTTACACCAATGATTTAAGTTTAGTTTACTTTTTTCTGCATTACTTCGGTGTCAGTTAATTTCCGTAAGAGTTATGATGTGTTAATGTCAGTCGCTTTTCATATTATTTATCAAAATTATTCTTGGAGAATGAATAATCTTCTTCCTTATGACAAACTTATTTAGAGGATATAAATGTGTGTGTTTTGAATCTATTCTTAAACCATAAAGAAAACATTAAATTTTGTTCAATCAATTTTGTAAATGTTATTTTTGACAATAATATGAACAATAAAAAGTATAATTTAAATTTTTCAAAAAATAATAGATTAATTTTAATTTCAGAAAATGCGATAATGTATTATAAACTGAAAATTGAAAATTTTTCGCTTTCGTTAAAAATTGATTTTCCATCCAATCATTTTTAATTTATAACCAATTTTTCAAATTTCACCATATTTTGTAAATCCAGTGTATTCTACTCTCACATTCTAAATATATATCAATTTTAAATAATATCGAATTATCATTAACTAAAACAGTTCTGAATATACTTTGATCCAAATATTTTAATCCATTTTTCGCACCCAATAGTACTTGAAATGGATATTTAATATTCGCAAATGTTAGCCGTCTAAAGTAGAGTTCAAAATTTTGAAAAAATGTACTCCAACTCCAATAGACATTCACTCCAACTCCGGACCAACTCTTCAAAAAAATCTTAAAAGTTACTCGAACTCTATTCAAACTCCAAAACTATTTTAAGCGGTAATTTCAAGAAGATGCAGATTCAAGTTCAGTGAAAGTTCAGAAAATGTCGTTTATCTCTTATTTATTAAAAGCAATTCTATGTTATAATAAATCATGGAATTTTTTGTAATGGAAATTAAAATTTCTATTCCATGAAAGAATTTTTATCCAACTCCATACAACTCCAATAAATATTTTTCCGACTCCAACCAACGCCAAACATTAGAATAAAAAATTTACTCCAGCTCCACTCCATTCCAATTCATATTTTATTTATAATCCAACTGCACTATTTTTAAGCATTTTTTCTTAACTCTAACTCCGCTCCAGCTATAGCTCCATTCCATGAAGTTGGAGTTACAATTTCGAACACTAGTGTATAGCTTGCGTAAAATAAAAATTATAATGAATTATGTCAATATTTTTAATCAAAAGCCGCATTACCTTTTGTTTGATAGAAGAGGTATAAAATCACATGTCTAGTTTGATTGCCTTTATTAGTAAAATTGTATGTAATCAATTTTCGTGCTCTCTATTGAAAGCACAACCAAATTGTCTAATTCATAGAATGCATTATTCCCTATTGTTTTCAATTGATTAGTAGAATCTAGTAAGAGTGAATTCAATTTTGAATTTTTTATACATAAGGAAACAAACTTTATTGTGTAAAAGATAATATTGAATTTAATTTATATTATCATTTTCTAAAAAGTAAATCATTCTTAATAATTTGAATTGAATCTACTTTGCACACGTAAATAATTATATCTGAGATGATTTTAAAATTTAAATAATTCAATTGATAGACACTGTTAAAATATTGTTATTGCTTATAGTTGTCTAATTATAAATTTACATGAAATAACTTTTATTTAAAGTTCGTCATTTCCAAAACATACACACGACTGCTTTTGATGCTCTTTGAAAGTTTTGCACCCAAAAGCTAGAATACCCATCAATAATAGTTTGGACGCTGTTTCGCACCCTAATGTATAAATTATAAATTAATTTATTAAATTAAATTTACAATAAACTAAAGGTGCTAAATGTTTGACTTTACTCAAACCAAACTAAACTAAACTCCAACTCTACAATACATCAAACCAAACCAATTCATTAAAACATTAATATTAAATTTATATTAATATTACATAATTAAATTAGTTATCATTATTATTACATTACAATTGCCAAATATCATAGCAACGATATCTTACGCTAAATAGCAAACTAAATCATTGTCATGCGCTTTACATATTATATATTAGTTGCATAATTATAAAGTAAACAACAATCATAGATATATAAAAGATTAAAATACGGGCCGAAGTGACCACAAGGTGTACGAGCGTGAAGCGAATGGCAACAAAACTAGTTTTATAAATAGAATTTTCCAAAGTTTAATTTTGTTAATAATTACTAACATAAACACATACCTAATTAAGCATATTTTAAAAATTATTTTAATTTTTATGAAGAAAACATAAAATTTTGGTTATCATTAAATACAAAAATTATTAAAAATATTTAAAAAACTAATTATTGGTTTGGAAATAGTTTTACAGTTTTTCCATAAAAGTTTCAACAAAACCACACCAATTATCGAAAAATAGAAACCAAATTAAACAGAACCTTTAATTAATGGATAAAACTAATTATAAACCAAACCTTTAGCACATCTACAATATAGTTGATTATTAAGTTTTTTGTAACCACTGTAAACCTTTCAATGATGTTTGGTCTGAATGCGTTATTTTGCATTTTCTAATCAAGCAAATGCGCAATTGTTTATCGCACGCGTTCTTATCACTGCCACACCTATGATAACATATTTCGTGAGAATTACAACATTCGCGCATTTCTTTAACCGGAACATCATTTTCTTTTATCTATTTTTTAATTGCATTTAATTTAGTAAAAATATAGTTATATTTTGACGATTATACCACTAATCCGAAAGTTTTGCAACCATTTGGCACAAATTCGTTCATTGAATTATGAACAGCAGACTTACCTAAATATAATCAAATTTAAATAAACTAATCGATACTTGCTATGAAACGATTGGTTTCATAAATCTAACCATTTTTACAGTGATATTCACATTCTTCTTCTTTCGCGTATTCGATAACATGATCAGCCCATTCATCTATTTTATGATATATGTCATCAACATATGTGGTGAGCTGTTCACCCATTTGGCCAAACATTTTACTGACGCCATCAATACTATTGAATGCAATGACAAAATCATGGATCAAAACACTTATAATTAGCGATAACAGTAGATTTCTCATTTAAAGTTATAAATTAATCTGAATTTTTGTTAATAAAATGAATTTTTCTTTAAATATTTTACTTTATTTTTTATAACGATTTCGAAAAAAAATCATTATAAATTTAGAATATTTTTCTATTTCAATAAAACTTAAACGAAATCATAATAACTTTTTTGAACCTTTTTCAGTTTTAAATCGATTTTACTTTCATTGAGTTGAAAGATGCGTGCAGTTTGATGATTAAAACTATTGAGTTAATGAAACTATATCATCATATATCAACTGAAACTTTAGAAAAGTTCAATCTATGAATACGAAAGTGATTAAATATAAATTTCTTTTTTTACTATTCTCACAAAAAAATCAATAAATTTTTTCGAGTATTTCTAATCAGATTCGTTGTCTGAAATGTAACTTAACGATAACTTAGTTTTGTATAATTTCAAGTCGTATGATATGAAGGGCATATTCCCGGCTAAAATTAGGAAAAATAATTGAAATTTACAATTTAAAGCAACAAAGTAGGGTATAAGTTATGTTTGTTTTTATCCTAATTACTTTACTTTGTTTTTAATTTGGGTTTAATTTTTAAATCTCTATTTAAATTGACATTTATATTATAAAGTTTATTAATTTGCGGTAAATATTAATACGGTTTCTCTTGTAAATTGTAAATATGAGTTCGTACTTCGAAAGTATTTATTGATATATTAAAATCTTATATATTCAAATTCGACTTTTATTATATTGCATATACGGTATAATTTTCTTCTATCCATTCTTACTATTTTGGTGTTATCTTAGCTCAGCAGTAATAAAAAGATTGGGATGTTCTGACCCCAAAAATTTAAAGTTTTAAAATAAAATTCTTTAAGAATTGAGAGTATAAAATCCATTCTCCAAAAATTATTGCTCAAATTTTTAATTTCATAATTATTTAAAATAAAATTTTTAATTAAAGATTAACATATTTAATTAAATGTTTATAACTATAAAAGCTAAACACATACAATAAATATTAATTATGATAAAGTATTTGATTTCGCATGTATTTATATATTATTTAATATAGTATGGTTAATCCAATCCAAATGATGAGAAATACCCGTAAATCGCATACCAGTCACATCACCGCAATTTTGTTTGCTCACAACATCTCTCTCAGTTGCCCTCAAAATTCCAATGAGAACAGCGCGACCATTCAAGTATTGTACTAGAGGTCCACCCGAATCACCCTAATAAAGCAAACTTAATGACTTTAATGTGTAGATGTTAAAAATTAAAATGATCTTAAAAATGAATATAGATATGAAAATAAACATGCTTTGCACACAAATGCTTTATCAACAATAGCTGATGTCCGGAATATTAAATCTTTCTCAAGATATTGATCTAATTTGATCTAGTTTTCACTGCTCTATGATTTTCTTCGTCATCATTAACATAACCCCATCCCGAAAATATAGCCAACTCTAAAGGTTCCATATTAAACTGTATTCCAGGTAAACAAACTCCATTCGCTTTAAACATTTTTTTATTGATTTTACTCTTAAATTTGATTAAACCGATGTCATGTACATTATCTTTTCCATCATTTCTATACAACTCATGAATGAATGTTTTATCCACAGCTTGATATCGAACCAAATGCGAAGGATAAGCAGTATTTCCCGGGTAAACCATTATTTCGTTGGCAGACCATCTGTTGGAAAAATTAATTTTTAACTTGAAAATATTAATTAATTAATGATTTACCCATCAATACAATGAGCTGCAGTTATGACCCAGTATTCATTCAATATAGCGCCGCTACACGTGGATGTCTCGAACAGCCACCATCTGTAACAAAATATTAAAAAGCTTATAGAATGGCTCTTATTCTCATATTCAGAAAATCAAGAATACAATTTTCATATTCTAATACAATTTATTGTCTCACTTTTATAAAAAAATGAAACTTGTGGATATGAGGGTGTCTGTGTGTCTTACCGTCCTCCTGTTCATAGTTTTTATATTAATAAAGGGATTTTAACTGCTTTTAATATTAATAAAGAGGTATCTTAATTGGTTACACTTTTCAATAAAAGGGTTTTAAATTTAAATGAGTGCCAATATTCTGATAGAGACGTTCGATGAATTGAAACCGATGTTATAATTTAAGAAATAAAAATTATAATATATTTGAATTATAATACAATTATTTGAATTCAGATTTTTTGTTAACCTTTATTTTAATTTCTAAATATAAAGTTAAAAACTGAGCTTTACGTGAATGTGTAGTTCTTGTTTAAAAATACATTTAATCGCAGTGCAGTTAGGGTTGTAATTATACCAAAGGTTATTTACTAGATTACAAATTTATATTTACCGTCTGTTCTTTATTAATGCGGTATAAGGAAATTCTCCAACATTAGCATATCTCCCTTTGTAAATATTACTTAAAGCAATATGTTCTTGAATTGTTTTATGCCATCGAAAACAAGAACTTATATTCGGTGCAATTGAATCCAATGATTTCAGACCGCAAGACATTAACGTAACATTTTCTATGTGAGCGATTTGTAAGTCAAGTGATTCACACAAATCGCATCCATATAAAACTAATTTATTAAGAATATTTTAATTTATAGAAATTAAATTATAATTAAAAAGAATAAAATTAAAGTAGTAAAGCTATTTTAATTAAAAACTTTAATTAAAGGAAATTTGTATACAAAAAAATTATTACTTTCTGTAGAACTTACTAAATATTATTAAAGGAATCATATTTAACATTTTCGTGATTTAATTATTAAATTTTGGACTTTTGATTGAAAAATCTGGGTTTTAAGTTGAAATTTCAATTATAATATAATTAATATAATAATTTTAATTAATTTTACCGATTCATACATTAAATTAAGCCCAATATTCATTTTTCAGTGTACAATAACGCATTTAAGTCATATAATATTCTTAAATATGTAGCATTTCTCGGGTTTCTATTTCATAATTCTTTATCAAAATATAAATAGTTGTTACATGATTAAAATGAAGTTCAAATTTCCAATTAGGGAATTCCCTAAACAATTACTCAATTATTATTTTAACCCAACTGGTCCCAGTATTTTTTAAGAATTAATTGAAAAATTTTGAAATTTAAATCACAAAAGTAATCAAATAATGCATTAATTATTAGGAAATTTTATTATAAACAAACTTCTTGGTTAGTATTATTACAAGAATTTTAATTTATCGAAATTTAATAATTAATAATTTATTAAATAATTATTTTTTCATCAATTTAATTATTTTCAATTTTTTAAAACGTTGATATACTTACAATCTTACTTTTTAATTTATTTTGACTATGATTACTAGACCCAAATTTTTGTTAAAACTATTTTGGGATTTTGGTTTTTAAGTTATTATTTTGTTTTAAAAATTATATATTTTGTTGAAACAAAAACTTTATTTTTTTATAACTTATCATTATAAAAAAGTTGTAAAATTTTAATATTACGGTAATAAAATTTCGATTTTTTATTTTGTCAACCTTTTTTTTCGTTATGAATCATATATTGGCAAAAGTTGCTGGATTTGTGCATTTTTTTACATTTTAGAAGTCAATATTAATTAGTTAAATAAAAATCATTCATTTTAATAGGTTTTCAATAGAATAATAAAAGTATCAATAATCGCTACTTTGTATACAATACCAGGAAGAGGATTTTTATGGAATGCCATAAAATGTCACTATTTACCATAATCCCACTTTGATTCCATAAATAAAACTTTTTTAAAAATATGCCATAATTTTACAATTTATAGGTGAAATTATTAATTGTTTTCTAAATTTTATTAAAAATTAAAGTTTTTTTATGAAATTTAAAAATTAGGAACAAAATATAACTCTATTAATATTAAAATAGAATTTTTTTTATGAGTTCTATTTTTATTTCAGAAATAATCTGAATTATTTTAATAGTTAAAGTATCTGTGAAAATATTACTAACAATGCCATAAACATAAAATATTCTAATTTAATTAAATACATACCGAAATTGTTGCCATAATTTGACAAAAATTATGCAAAATTGCCATGTCATAAGTTTCACTAAAACATGCCATAAATCCCATTCCGGTGTCAACCATTTTGGTGTCAACCAATCCGGTCCCGGCACAAAAACGAAAGACACGAAAGCTACTGACCCGAGAGAAAAAATTTTGTAAGCTAATGCATTAAAGCGCACAACATAAACGCGAAAATAAAATAATTTGAATTTTCTAAAATAAATGTATTTTCTATAAGAATTTTTGATGTGAAGTAATTTTAACTTATTTTAGTGTGGCGTGGAGTCCTAATTATGAAATATGTGTGGCTTGGAGTACTTTAATCGCTAAAATGGGTAGCGTGAGTACTTTAATCATTTTTATTTAATAGGTTTTCATGGTTTTAAATGATGATAATTTTTATTAAAAAATGAATAAAGATATAACAAACTCTATGTGTTTAAAAACAATGACAACTTTAAAATTACTTAAGAACAAAAAATATATTTCAGAAGAATTATATTTTAAACTAAAACCATCTAACTCTTGTCCTCAACCATATGCATTAATTAAAAAACATAAACTTGATAAACCTGCTAGACTTATAATTCCTTGATATAATAATCCAAGTCAAAATATAAATAAATTTTTGTCGAATTTAGTAAGACCTTATATTAATAATAAATACTCGGTTAAAAATTCCTATGAATTTGTTGAAGGAGTTAGAAATCTTAATATTGATGATAATGATTTAATGATTATATTCGATGTAAATAATTTAATTACATCAATACCACAAAAATATATCTTAAATGAACTAAATTCAATTTTTACTAAGAATAATTATTATACAGAATATACAAAAATTCCCAAAAAGTTTATTTTACAGTTGTTTAATCTTTATTTTGAATGCGCTTATTTTTCATTTGAAAACAATTATTATCAACAAACATGCGGTTTAAGTATGGGAAGCAATAATTCTGTATTATCTGAAATTATTATGCAAAAAATTGATTTAGAAATAAATAATTAATTTCAGGTTAAAATTTTATTCTCGATTCATGGACGATATTTTATTATAATAAACAAGAATTTATTAAATGATATTTATCTTAAAATGATAATATAAGACCCTTTAAAAAATTTTCACATGAAATACAAAATAATTTTAAAATAAACTTTTTGGATGTAACTATTATAAGATCTTATAATAAACTAAATAGAACTATTTGCAGTAAAGACACTCATTCTCATAGATACTTAAATTTTAATTCATACAATCCAAAATGCCATAAAATTTTACTTTGAATTTAAAGCCTTTAACTTATTAACTGACGGATATAAATTATTCGATGAATTAAATATTATTAGATCTGCTTTAATGAAAAACAATTATCCTATTGCTTTAATTATCTGCCATTAATAAAATTAGATATGAGATACTAAATAAAATTGAAAAAACAAATTCAAAATATATAATTTCACTTCCATATTATAGCGGGTTAAGTGAGAAAATTTCTAAAATAATAAATGAGTTTGATTTTAGAGTATATTATCTTTCAAATAGTATATAAGAACATTTATCAAAATTACCAAAACTTTAGAAATTTAAAAACAGAAATTTTAAATGTAGTATATAAACTTGATAGCCTAAATTGCGAATCGACCTATATTGGTCAAACTAAACGAAATATTAAAACTAATGGATGAGCATAAAAGATCACTAAATTATAATCCATGCACTTCAGCAGTAGCGTCTCATGCATTTGATAAAAATCATAATATTAATTGGACTCCTAATTTATCTATTTTATAAAAATTTTAGAAAAAAATTAACGTTTATTTTTAGTCTATTGAAATTAAAACACATTTATTTCAAAATTATACTTTAATGAATAATGATAATCCAGATTTACCGCCGCAATTTCTTCCAATATTATATTATATTTAATCAAAATATTTTAATCTACAATAATTTATTAGGTCTACGAGTATAGCTAATAAATTTATTTATTTAAAATATATATTGAGTTTGAAATGAAGGTTATTTTAATAATCTCTTGTATAAGTTTAATGTTTCAATCAGACATAATTTGAAACTTTTGTTTCGTACAAAATAAATATGTATTTGTAAATGTATGCAAAGTCAGTTCATTAATTGTTGATAGTGAGTGTTAAGTGACCATCGAAAGCTCTAAATAATATAAATAAAATACTGTCGTAAAAAGTTATTCAATTAATATAAAATACTATCACTTTTATAACTCATTTTTTATTGTGTCTAAAAGTTGAGCCGTTAATATAATTAAAATTAACCCAATATAAACTTTAGGACATACTGGGCTAAAAACTGCATAAAATGACAAAAGTTTTTTTGTGACACCTATTCAGGCTAGAATTGAGTTGTTTTAATTCCGGCAATGTTTGTCAATAGTTGGTAATAAATATTCTTAAACATAAAAAACCCCATAACTTAAAAGGAGCATTAAAAACCTTTTCTTAAGACTTATAATTTATTCATTGAACCTAATGATGTATTTTTTAAATACTGTAGTACATCAAGCTTTAACTGAAGAAATAACATTTTTAACATAGTATTTTCTTACATAAATTTTTAATACAAAAGATTTTCAATAAAATACATTTCATGAAAATATGTTGTAAAAACAATTTTTGGATTTTTAACAAAATATCTATGGGAAAATAATTTCTCACTAGTACACAATATACTTGTAATAATCCTCTAAATTAGAGGTTTCTAAACTATGTGTCGCGAGTCGAGACCCAAATTTGGTTCGGCTAAAGTAAAAAATGGGTCGCAAGCATAAATCTGTCTATTATTCTATTAAAAAAATTATTTAAAATCCAGATTTTTGATTTTTATAGCAATTAAACATATTTCTATAATACAAATATAATTTACAATGTTTTAGTGCTAATATTCTATAAAATTGTTAATTTTTAGAAAAGTAAATGAAAATGCGTCACAGAAGGATTTTGTTGGATATTTTAGGTCGCGTCTGGAAAAAGTTTAAAAAGCACTGCTCTAAACTTTAATTAGTATTTTACTTTATTTTTTAATGAAATGAAAGTAAAAAATCTCATATTTTCATTAACTCAAATTATGGTAAAACGATCCCACAAATGAGTTTATCTGTTTTTAGACAAACCATTAATTCAGCTATAGCTATATGGTACATATAATAAATTAATTTAATGCAATATTAACCAGTTAATTAGGTTAAAATTATTTAAATTTATTTTGATTGCATGTCTAATATTTATATTTTAAATGCACATTTAATTTGTTGATATTTTAAATATAAACAAATAAAGCACATTTTAACTTAATAATACCAATAATTATCCGTTAAACTATAATTGAATTTTAAATTTTATAAAATTTCTTCCATTTAATTCCCTTATAATTTATTTATTCTTTGGTTATCTATTATATTTTAGATACTCATAAAATGTATATTTCAAAATCTATTAACCAACTCAACAGTAATAGTAAATCATAACGGATTATTTAAGAATATGGATTAGCAAATTAGCGAATCAATAAATTTACATATTATTAGAATCTTTAATAAATACATAAAACTTCCGGTTATTATTTAAACAAAATTATTCCCTAAATTTAAATATATTGTACGTAGAAAATAACATAAATAATAAATAAACATTGCGAATAATCAGTGCATTGAAATAATTGAGTGAAATAATGAATGAATTTGTTTTCTTAATAGACTTCCTTAAAAATTATAGCAACATTATTTTTGTTTTGAATTTTTAAGTATTTAAATAATAAAATGATAAGAAACTTTTTCTTGACGATACAACTATAATCTATGTTTCTGTTTGTGTGCAAGTTTTTAAAACTTACAAAAAGTTTTGAGCTAAAAAATGGAATCATTAAAGTTACTTATGATTATGATTGTTATTGTTTATATTGTTTTGATTTCTAATAGCTATGGCCAAATAATTATAACAATTGGCAAAAGGAAGAAATATGATGATGTTATTATCTTCGCTGGTGGTAACACTCATCACAATAAAAAACATAAAATGAAAAAGAATTACATCCCAATTCCGGTAATTGTGCATAAAAAACATAAACATGGCTATGGTTTTGGCCACATGCAACATGTCTACTGGTAGATAATGCTTTCAAAACTTAAACCAATTTGATTTTATACTTCTCACCAAATTTCTATTTCCTAATGTTATAATTTCTTTTAACTTGTATTCTAAAAATATATATTTCAAAATTGTAAGTAATTTTAATTTGAAAATTTAAATAATAGTAACAATTAGTTAATTGAATCGTTAATTTTTAATAATAATAATAACACTAATAATACTTATTAAAAAACAAGTTATGAAAGATAATAAACATCAAATATCCAAATGTGAATAGTAATAGTAAATTTTATATAATTTTGAATAAAAAAGATCTAACAATTTTTTAAACGATTTTTCGATTTTTTAACGAATTATTAAACGATTTTGTGGTTTTTGAACAATTTTTTATTTTTTTCCTAACGATTTTTAATACTTTAGTAATATTCATTGAATCTATTTATAAGCACATGTCAGCTAAAACAGAAATAAGTGCATGAGATCTAATAGAGGCTGACATTTCATAATATTCTTAAATGTCGATTTCTAAATGAAACGTCATCTTATATATATAAATGTTCCGGTATTGTTAAGCGATAATGTTAATGATAATCATATCATATCAGCAGAATTTTAATCATTTTTCGAAGCAATTCACATCTAGTAATGTCGAACAGCTCAATACTATTCAGCTTTAAATGAAGAATTTGAACGAATTGTTTGAATTCTAAGCGATGGTATGCGAGCCTATGATCGAGTTATAGATTGGGATTTCGCGCAAATTAACTCTTCTTTCATATCGAACTACAATTAACACAACAACTGGCAAAACTCCTGCCGATCTCTTGGTTGGCATAAACATCCGAACAAAATGGGATTTATTAAGCAACGATTATCCGAACAGAGTTGAGACAATTCAAACATAACCATAGTTAATGAAATTCATTCAAATTTTTATTAGTTCTAATTCTAATGCGTATACAGCTCTAAGCATATATCATTTCTTAACAAAGTATTATACCGTATATCGAAAACTATTGTATTTTGATTTTAAGAATTCTTTCTAAAATTTGTGAAAATTACAGTATAAACCAATCATTAAATAAACTCATTAATATAAAGATGAATATTGACTCACAAGAAATAATAATAGGCTGAAATTATTAGATTAGATTTATTTTCGATATTTTAACATTGACTGATTGATTCATTTTGATAAACTTTATGCTAATTTTTATTTTATTCATAACATTTACAATTGTTTTATTCTTCCTTTGAACTTAAAATTCTTAAACAATACAAAAACTTCTCAATGACTAAAAAAACTTTGATTGTGAATAAAGTTATAAAGTTTGTGATTAATTTTAAATATAAATCTACGATTGATTTTAACAAACTTTATAACTAAAGTTGGGTCTAATTTCACTTACATTATGAAACACTAATTTACACGATAAATTCATAAGCTTAGAAACAAAGTGAAAAAAAAACAATAGTCATGTTTATTTTAAAATTTTAATTATAAACTTATACATAAGGATTTATTTTAATGGGAGAACACATTCTACGTGTTTCAATCAAACGTTACTGAATAGCTAATGTGGAATTGCAATCGCAATGCCGAACTGTAATCGGACGGTACTTCGACCAAACACATTCCCATTTACACAGTCGTGTGTCGTTACGTTCATTATATGGTAATTCTGTTGGAGTCGTTATATTGCTCTGATTTAATGGCAATTCTGTTGTTTCTATAATATCACATCTTTCGCACTTATCTTCGGATAGTATAACAATCAGTATAATAAGTATAGCCAGTAAAATGAACAAAACCGTAATCCTGAATATGTAATTCAGTATAGTTTTATATTTGTCCACTAATTTAATAAACGCAACATTTCTTGGTTTCATATTAATTATATGAAATTTTATAATATTAAAATTGCATTTAACTCAAACTAAAACTGATTTAAACATTTGTTTCAATGTTAAATTACAAAATGCAGATAATAGAACATAATACATAAAAAACTGATAATAAGTTATCAAAATTTTTATTGGTTATTAGGGATGACAAACAGCAGATGGAGAGCAAAATAGATCTGTTAACCAAATTAACTTACTTTGATATAAATATTTTTAAGAAATCTAAATATTCCAAAAATAATAAACTGACTTATTAATAAAATAAACTTTTTTAGAATCATTATTTTAGGAATCAACTTTAGAATTAGTGGATAAGAATAATAATCGAAATATTTCTTGAAACTGAAAGTTCAAATTTGATGACTGACTAAGAAAACTGATACGAGATTTTATTTAAGTTAATTACATAAATAATAGTGAATATAAAATAATATTATAATAAAGAATCTGTGAAATAGTGAAAAAATATGTGTTTAGTCAATTCATTCACTGACTTTATATGCTTTATATGTAACAGCAATTTTCTAAACATGCAATCACTTAGAAAATTGTGGCATTTTTCCACTTTGGTCAGTGTAACTACTGTAACAGTTCTTTACTTCTTTAGTGTTAAAATTAAGAAATGTGAGGTATAACTAGTGAATGGATAACAATTTTTTCTCTATTTTTCTATCTTTTCTATTAACAGGTGTTAATCTCATTGATATCCTTATTAGTTTTTATATGTCAGTAAATATGAAAAATAATAACATTTTTAAATAATAACAAAATTATATGATTTAATTTAAGGTTAATTGGGTATTAATTTCACTGCTACCGAACTTAAAATATTAGTGAAATACCCGAACCAAACTAATAAATATGCCCTGAATTAGTTTTCCTTTAATATTTTTAGAATAACTAAACTTGGATTATATGAGAAAATTTGTCAGCAAAATAGTCTATTGACTAAAGGTCTATTTGGGACCGATATTTTTCATTTTAAGCCCGAACCCGTCCCAGAAATTATTTCAAAGCAGTGGAGCCTGAAAAAAAGAGTTCAGTTAGGAATTAATTCTATTATCGTCAATCAAAAACTTGAACTAAAATCAATATTTTACAATAAAGTGATGAATTAGGGTGTAAACAGGAATCTTAAGACCTGAAATGTTTCATTTTAAATAATATAAATTGTGTTTAAATAATTTATTAAAATATTGAAAATTGTGTTTGATAATAATATATTAGCTTATAAACATATGAAATGAATTATTTGTTAAATAGCAATTATGAATTAAAAACATGTTTATTAACAAATGTCAAATAATAATATGAATACAATAAAATCATTATCATAATTACAATCGCAACCATCATTTGAATTACAGTTTGAGTTTAATTCACAGAAATTTCTAAATTGCAAATTCATAGCTTGACACAGCAAAAGCATAATGAGTAACTCAATACAAACTTTTATCCTGATAGTTATTACTTTGATAAGTATTACCTTGAAAGGTATTACTTGGATGGTTACTGATTAAACTGTAAGGTTCGGGATAGTATGGTACTAAATAAAATGCATTGTTCTGCTGCGGAGCAGTTGGAAAAGCGTTCGACATCATAGCATTAGTCTGCGAAACATTATTCTCATTAGTTTTCAATGATTTTTGCATTAAAACAGTTAAAATAATGGTGAGAACAAAGCTAATGATACACCAGATAGAGGCCAGTATTAGACTAAAATACATATAAAATACAGCACCAATTATACAGAAAAGCATAAAGAAGATCAGTATAAACTTTTTTCTTAACCACGAGCCGATAACACCGATAATAAATATAACCAGTGAAGCGCAGAATATTACGATTAAGATTATCAGACCATTTTCCACGTCTGTATTTTGCTCGTCTAATTAAAATAATTGAAGTTAAAAAATCATTTATTCAATCATATTCTTAATCGGAAAATAATTAAAATAAAATCATAATGTGTTTAATAAATTGATAGTCAAAATAATAGTAAATCGTTAAAATTTTCAGGCCCGAGCCCGACAGAAGCCCGAAAGTTTAAAGTTGGGCCCGGCCCGAGCCCGA